>BQNB010001611.1:18953-72992 GCA_026074375.1 Tanacetum coccineum | reverse complement strand
AGGTGTCACAAATTCTTTACCTTCCTTACGGATGAACAGAGTAGGATCCACTGAGCCTTTAGAGAAGTCTTGGGATATCAGGAATGAAGACAACATATCATACCACGCGCGTGGAGCTTTTTTCAACCCATAAAGAGCTTTTTTTAGCTTGTACACGTGATTGGGGTTATCTGGATCCACAAACCCATCTGGTTGGCTAACATAAACCTCTTCTCGTAGATTGCCATTCAGAAATGCAGTCTTCACATCCATTTGGTAGACGACCATGTTCATGTGAGCGGCAAACGCGAGAAAAATCCTTATAGCCTCTAATCTTACAACCGGAGAAAAAGACTCTTCAAAATTAATGCCCGCTTCTTGACGGTAACCACGAGCCACTAACCGAGCTTTGTTCTTTAAAATTCCTCCTAGTTCATCTAGCTTCACTTTGTAGATCCACTTTAAAGTAATAACCATAATTTTATCTGGGCGAGGTACGAGCTCCCATACTTCAAGTCGTTCAAACTCATTGAGCTCTTCTTGCATTGCTTCGATCCAACAAGATTGATTCAAAACATCTTTATATGTCTTGGGTTAAACAGCAGTGAGGAAAGCATCGTAGTAACAGAAAAGAGCTTGCTTATGCAGCTGCAGCCTTGTGGAAACTAGTCTAGCGAGTTCACCGATTATATTTTCAAGTGGGTGATTCTTAGTCCATTTGCTATTGTGTTCGGAAATTTGATGATCAAGAGGCACAACTGTATAAATCACATCCGTTGAAGAAGAATTTTCATAATTATTTTCTGGAATTTAAAGTCCAAAGAGTGGATAATCATACATGTGTGTAGTGGTAAGGTCATGGTTCTCTTCTTCAGCATCATGAGAAATGATAGGAGATTGAGTTTTTGGTGTGGTTTAAGAATTACTACAGTAGGGGGTATCTTGATCAACTGTTGTTAAGGAAGGTAAGCCAGTTGATACAGCAGGTTCAGGAGCAACTACTTCAGAGATAGAAGCAATAATTTTAGGTGTTGATAACTCAACATAAGGTGGGGGATTGAATAACTCATCAAACATTAGTTGAAACAACGAATCCCAGTCAGATCTCGAAGGTGGTACAAATGGTGTTGAAGAAGAAGGGTTTGGCACGAGTCCTGAACTGATTGTTGCAGGAGTTATTTCATGAAGCGCGGGTCCTGCGGGTCCTCATAAACTACAGCTATGTTCAAAAGCCATTTGACCTTTGAAAAAAAATAAATCAACTTTTGACCATATTTTGCTCACTATTCTCCCCTTCAAAAATTGCATATGTGATTGCTATTTTTGATTAACCAAGTGAGCTAAAAATAACAATTAATGTTCATTGATCCACTTATATAATATTACGAGCATTTAGAATATGTCATTGTTGATGAGAATGGTCGGAAATAAGAAGATTTCTCTTCTCTTGAAGATAAAGTGCACTAAAGCGTACACCTTTCTTTTCTTTGAGGAACGGGGCCCGAAGTGTTGTCTACAGACGTCATTAAATGAAGCTCGGGTTATGCAGTGAATTATACATAAGCCATAGAATGAAGACCAAGTTACAGTCTAAAGTAACTGTAAGTCATTTATCTTGAAGTCTGAGTCCTAAGCTGATATTTACTTAGAAGACGTATTGACCCATTATTGATTAGATGTGGTAGAGCACCGGAATCCAATTACCAAGGTACTAACTGTATGACATCATTGAACACTTGAAGATATGGAGAATAGAAACAAGTATCCCATATGATTATAGGGTTCCAAGTGGTTAGCATCCTAGATACTTCAACTCTTGAGTGCACTACTCGAACTCGCATGATTTGTTTCTTTAGGTCTCCATTAAAATGCACTACTTGGTTTTTTGTTTGTTATTACAGTTGATTTAACAGGTATCCTAAGAGGCACTATTTTAGTAGAAGTGAATCTAGTTAAGGGGCACTTAGTTCCAACTATAATGATAGTCCTTCCTGTGGGTACCCATTTATATCCAACATTTTTAAATATTTTACCAATAGGTTTCCATTCTTTCATTTTATTGCTTTTAACAGCCTCAACTCTAGCACGATCATTCACTTCAGACAAATGTTATACAACACAAAAATCATGTCTTGCATCAAAATAGCATTTGTTGCATGTTAAGCACACAGATTTAGACTCACTATCTTCTTTAGTCAGACTAGGCTTAGCATTCCTAGTGTGGGCTTCTACTTTTTGATATTTCTGGTTACTACTTAATGGTTGCATGATCCTATTGTTCTTTGTTTCACTTCGAGGTTTTGATCTGCTAGCATTAGTAGAACATTTTTCATTTGTGGAAGGCACTAAAGGTTTGTTAGTGGTCTGAGTTTGGTGAACATCTACTTGAATTTGTGTGTTATTGTCTGATGTTGTACTAGTCTTTGCAAAAGTGACTTTCCTAGCTTTGTTCATTGGTGCGACGGCAACCAACTTCTCACTCTTCAATGGGGAACTTAGGACACTATCACTACATATTACAAACAACTTCCTGAATCTGTTTCTGTACACACAAGCATAAGCTAAAACCGCATTACAAAGAAATTTTAAGTTCTAACTTGTTCAACTATATCACTAAGAGTGTCAGCATATTCTTTAGTGATCCTAATGTAGAGTCTTCCATGTAGCTTCTCTATTATTCTAAGCTTTGGGGTAATGGTTCCAAGGTCTTCCCATATGCACTACAGGGGCAATCACTTTTGGCTTATTCACAGATTCACGACAAGCAATAACACTTTTTCCTTTAAGTTTCCTTAATTCATTCTTGAGAGCTGTAATGACCAAAACTTTTTCCTGAAGACTTGCATTTAAATCAGAGATTTCCACAGACTTTTGATTGACCTGGTTAACTAAAGCATCACATTGTTCTTTTGATCGAACACGTGTTGGTTTGATCGAGTCATAAAGTTGCTTATAGGTCTGTTTCAAATGCTCATTCTTAGCAATAAGTTTTGACACCCTATGATCCAATTCAATATTTATCGTTTCAATCTCCTCTAAGTCCTTTTTGATCTTATCCTCATTCATTTTTCCACTTAGAGATTTAATTCTCTCTTTCAACTTTATTATGACTGTGTCTTTTTCTTGCGACTGAGCTTTCAATTCATTTATTTCAAAATATTGATCAAAACTTGGAGCACCTTGATTTGAAAATAAAGTTGTCTTTCGATTGAAAATATTTCCTGATTAAGTTAAAGATTCAACTTCTGAAGAGATAAATGGTTTTTTCAAGAGTGGTAAAAAAAGACGAAAGAAACAATTTATCATAAGTCCCTTTTTAATGAAAATCCTTTTTGTTTGGAGCTAGTCCTCAAGTTTTGAGACACATTGTCTTCCACATCACTAGAGACCCTTTATTCCACAAAAGAATTCATAATTATGATCCACTAATAATTCTTTGCTAAAACTGGATTCTAAGGATCGTATCACCCCCCATTTTCATTTTAAAATTTATTCATTTTTACTACTTGAAATGTATTTTGGACTCTAAACGATGGTGATCACACACTGTTTCATTGATGAAAGAATATGTTGGACTTTAGAAATTTTCATCAATTTTTTTAAATATCGATCGAATGAATAGAATAAGTCCTTCAGAAGCCTTCTACAAATGGAATTATTCATCCCTAAAACAGCTTTTGTATGTTCAAACCCCCGCGTTCCCCTCTAGTGCATGGTTGGGCAATGGTTCTTTCTTTGACAACCACGTCAAAGCCAACAAGATGGTGTTTAATTTTCTTCAAACTCGTATTAACCATGCTGACTTTAGGAAGTCTTTTAGGAACCTCAAACTTTGGTGGGTCCCTACAAGAAGAAGTCGGTTCGGAAAGAATTCATAAATTCTGAAGACCAAAAGGCTTTTTGGGGTTTTTTTTTTTTCCCCCAGCAGATAATTCCAGTTATGTGGAACAAAGCGAGTTCAAAATTCAAAATCTTGAAAAAGTTGGTTAAGAAGCAGCCAAATCGACTGTTGTAGTATTAACTTTCTTTTCTAACCATATGGGATTTTCCTGTTGTTTTAAAAGCTTTTTTGAACAACTCTCTCACAAGCATAAGGGTCTCTGTTGAATCAAGAATCACAATAGAACAGTGTTCTTAATGGACATACCCACTAAATAAGGCATTGGTTCCACCTGCCGAGCTTTCCTTCAATAGAAAGGCTTTTGAAACCTAGAGCCATGTTTAGTGGTAGGATCATGAAAAAACCATACTGAGGTTTCGTCAACATGGTGAACAGTTTGTGCTGATTTGATCTACTTTTTAAAAACAAAATTTATCCACTAGTTTGATCTCTCTTTTCAAGCAATCTCTCTATCAATATTGCTAGAATTCATCTTTCTTAACATTCTGTTTTGTAGAAAGAGTAACTGTTTGCATAATAATCCTCTTCTTTTACATGTTCTGAAAGAATTTGTATAAGACGATCAATCTCGTATAGACTTTCTCGATGAACTGAAACATTATCCTTTTACTTTTATAAATCAACAATTTTTGGAACATTCTTTCAAACATTAACTTATTCTTTTTATCTTTCAAGCTCATTAGTTAAAGAATCATTGACACTTATATTGTCAATATTAATCTTGGTGCAATTACTTACTTTGGCTTTTCAGTTGTTTACTCACGATAAATATCACGCATCTTATTGTGGCTAATGAGTTAAAATCTAGAACATTTTATCTGATATGATTCATCACATACTGAGGAATAAGGAATGATATTGCCTAATCATTTGGTTATCATCATTTCTGAATGATTCACAAAACACCTATAATAACAGTTCAGAAACCGACATCGCCTGCACAAAAACCTTGATTTATAATATTGAAGTCCGTATTATCATGTTGTGTACCTCACACGAACATCGTAACATAACTTGAAATATTGGCCATGAAACTACGTGGAGTTGTTGAATTAAGTATGAAAGTCATCACAATATGAATCATATACTCAACTCCATCTGCTTATAAGAGTGCGCAATAGTGTCACTGTGATAAGCACTGGGCTAAATCAATTCTTTTTCTCATTGTATCAGCCAAAACTCAAGTTGGTGTTTTGCTCAACAGAAACCCTTCTTCCTGAATTGTACAAGTAACAAATCTTATTTTGCTTGAAGAATTCAGCATCGTTTACATATTTGAGTTGAGTAATACTTCCCTTGCATATCATCATTACTCTTTGAAGTATTGTCCACACAACTTAGAGTCTGTCGTTCTGGCATAGCAACTTGGTGCATTGGATTTGACGAAGTCTCTAGTTGATTGTTAGAAGATGGGTAACTTAAAGCAAGTATGGTACTCATGAATGTCAAAACTTTGTTTAAGCATTCAAGTGGATCATCAGTTGGAAAAAGGTATGGTACAACAAGGCTTGAATAAACTTGTATAGGATCTACTGATGATTGTAGAGAAACAGCTTGTGCTTAAGATGCTTGAGATGATTGTGGATGAATCACCTGATATGATTGAGGATGAATTACTTGATATGATTGTGGATGCATCATTGATGGTTGAGGATAAATCACTTGAGAAGCTTGTGGATGAAACATTGAAACATGATGAGGAACACTTTGAATTTATGATTGCGGATTGTAAACTCTCTCATTCATGTTAAACATTTTGAAGTAATTGATGTGTGAAATCAAATTTGTGGACCTTTTGTAGATTAAGTGATTGTTGTTGTGGTTTGAGATCAATTAATGTTCACGGGAATTTACAAATCTATGATTTAAACCGAGAAAAGAATTAAATTTTTTTGCAGGATTTTACAAAATCAAGAAGAAACCGTGAAACAATAATTAATTGATGAGAAATCGTTGTTATCGTTGAAGAATTTGAGCTTTTGTTGGCAAAAAATGAGCGAAAACGATGAACGGTACACAAACTTTCAACTTAAAATGAGTAACGGTTGATTAAAACTCAAATAAAGACTAACGGTGTAGTCAAAATCCAAGAAAAGTGCTTAACGGTTGTTAATTGAAGTTGTAGGGATGAACTGTGTAAAACCGGTTCACTTTGGAGTGCTAAATGCTGAATATAACTTCTGAGGACCAACGGTGTAAAACAGTTTCAACAATGAGGGTTAATAAACAACTAAAGGATGAATGGCAAATTTTCTTGAAATCCAGGGGCTGGTTTTGCCAAATTCGAATTGTAGTTTATTACTAAAAAAACAATAGAAACTTTTCTCTCCTTTAAATTGATTTTCTAACGTCCATGACCAAACTTGTAAATAGTCGAAATACGTTAAGTAACAATAAACGTTTTCCTTCCTAAATACTCTTCTTCTTCGTTTTAAAACTTGTAACAAAATCGAATGTAAATTGATCTCGCGGAATAGAGCGTTTATCGTTGGTGAAAACCGAATATACCACGAACATCGAAAGAGGATCACGATTCTAATGGTAGTAGTTATAAGTCCCGTAACTAAACGTCACACGAAACCGAAAAACCGAAATGGCTTAAAACGAGTAGAAAACGTGTAGAATTTGTTCCTATTCGATTGGTAGATTGGTTTGTGACTTGAAATGAGTAGTTCGGTTCACACTAGTTACTAGTTGTTCGGTTCACACAAGTTACAAGTTGTTCGGTTCACACAAGGACATGAGTTGTTCGGTTTACACATGGAGATGGTTGTTCGGTTTACAAAGGAGATGGTTGTTCGGTTTACAAAGGTGTTGAGTTGTTCGGTTCACACAAGGAGATGGTTGTTCGGTTTACAAAGGAGTCGAGTTGTTTGGTTCACACAAGGACATGAGTTGTTCGGTTTACACATAGAGATGGTTGTTCAGTTTACAAAGGATATGGTTGTTCGGTTTACAAAGGTGTTGAGTTGTTCGGTTTACACAAGGAGATGGTTGTTCGGTTTACAAAGGTGTTGAGTTGTTCGGTTTACAAAGGAGATGGTTATTCGGTTTACAAAGGTGTTGAGTTGTTCGGTTGTAAGTTATTCGGTTCCACAAGAAAAGTGAGTTGTTCGGTTTGCAAGTTGTTCGGCTGTGACAGAATATCAAACACCTTGTGCACACTAATTTCTTCTCTTGGTTTCAGCCGTGATTATTTGTGTTACTTTCCACAAAACGTAACCACAAGATAATAAGCCAATAAACCTAGAACAAGCAACCGTAATAAGCTGGAAAATAAGCTCGAGAAGAAGCTGTTAAGCCACGAAAATGAGAACCCAAAAAGCTATAACAATTTTTAATGAAGGTTCTGTTATTTTCGTTTTGAAATAAGCATAAAAAATAATAAGCTAAAACATAAGCCGAGTTCGTTAAGCTCTCAATAAGCTCTTAGAATGATGTTTTTAAACGAAACATAAGCTTATGAACACAACAAAGAAAAACCACTTTTACACGTCAAGGATTTTGTAAGGAAAGTTCATCAGGTTGAACCAAATAAAATCAAATAAATGTAAACCAATAAGCTAAGATTGCATAAACCAAATAAGCCCAAAATCAAAGTTTCAATAGTAAGCCCAAAACATAGACGAAAGTTTATAAAGTTAAACATATTCAAACGATAGCAGTTTTGAAAAGTTTAAAAAAAATATAACGAGTTAAAAAATGCTAGAAATAAGCTAGGATAAGCAATCCAAATAAGCTAATTAACCACAAAAGTAATCACTAAACCCAAGATAGAACCATGGCGAATGATATCAATTGAATGATATTAATTTCACACACACTTATAAACTTAGAGAGAGAAAGCTCACTCAAGATTTTTAAAATATACTGTATTTTAAAGCTTGGATCGATCTATGGATTCCGACAAATATCTAAAAGGGCAACCTATGCAAAGACCACCACCACTCTTTGAAAGTGATAGTTTTATTTATTGGAAAAATAGATTCGAAACATATATTAAATTAAAATATCTTGATCTTTGGCATGTTATTACTAACGGTGATTTTCAACATATTCAACAAAATCCAAAACCCAAATTAGATGAGGTTATCCCTTTTGAAAAAACAAAGTGGATGATCGTAAAAAGAGGCTAGCGAAAAAAATAAACAACAAGCACACTGGTTATTTACAATGCTTTGCCAGAAAAGAATATGAAGAATTATCATGTGTAATATCGGCAAAACGATATTTGGAAAAACTTTCGTTAATCACCCTTCAAGGTAATAAAACTAAGTCCAAGATAACAAGATCGACCTTTTGGATTACAACTATATGAACAATTCGTCATTTACTGGAAGTCGAATCTATGATATGCTTTTGCTAGATTTAATACCATTATTACTAGTCTAAAATCTCTTGATGAAGGTTATTCTAGCAAGAATTATGTTAGAAAGTTTCTTAGGGATCTACATCCTAAATAGAGAACAAAGGTCACGGCGATTGAAGAGTCGAATTAACATCACTGTCACTTGATGAACTCATCAGGAATCTCAAAGTTCACGAGCTGATCATCAAGAAAGATTCTGAAATAGTCAAAGCTAAAGGAGAAAGAAAATCTCTTGCTTTAAAGGCTAAGAAAGAATCTAGTGATGAGGAGTGTTTGACTTCCGGAAGTGAAGATGAAGAATACGCCATGGCGGTTAGAGACTTCAAGAAGTTCTTTCTAAGAGAGAGGTAGATTAGTAAGACAACCTCAGAACGACAAAAAGACGTTCCAAAGAAGCCGGGATGACAAGAATGGTAAGAGTGATAGAAAATGTTTTAGATGCGGTGATCCAAGTCATCTATTTAGAGAATGTCCAAACCCATCGAAAGACAAGAACCAAAGAGCATTTGTCGGAGGTTCTTGGAGCGATAGCGGTGAAGAAGATGATGAAAAAGTCAAAGACAAAACATGTCTCATGGCTCAAGCATCAAATGAGATATGCCTTGGACGTTGGACTTGGAACTCGATGAGTGGATAAAGGATAGTGGATTCTCTAAACACATGATGGGTACCGAAAGCTACATTCTCAAGCTAAAGGCATAAAAACAGAGGTAATGTCATTTTTGGTAGCAATCTTCGCGGTAACATCATTGGCAAAGGTATGATTTCGAATGACTCTCTCAAAATAGATAATGTAGAACATGTAGATAACTTAAGATTTAACTTGTTAAGTGGTAGGACAAAATATGTTGATAATAAGTGTAAGGTAACTTTTTATGAACATGTGATAGTGAAATTACTAAGGATGGTAAGGTATTGGTAGAGGTATTTAGGAAGAAAGGCTTTATTATGTGATGAAATTAGGAAATAAGCCTAAAGACAAATTTGTCTTGAAACGATTGATGAAAACTCTTACGTTGTGGCCTAGGTGTTTACCCATAAAGATTCTAGCTAATACACGATCTAGAGCTCGGGGATGGATAAAGAAATAAGTAAACCCATATTATTCGATGTATTGAGAGAGAACAGAAAGTTTGTGTGTGTTTCTTAGAGTGAGAAGAAAACACCACACACATTATTAGATACAAATGATTATCTCACCCTCCTATGTACGTATAGTGAGGGTTATATAGGCGTGTGACTCTATGTCTTTCCTAACTTGACGATTATTGTCTACATGTCACGCCTTACAATATCATGTAATTCCGTTAAGTCTAACATATTTTAGCGATAAAATTCTTCCCACAATATCCATACGTATGACCATATGAACTACTTACAACTGTTCCTATCACTTGTATAAATACAAACATAAATTAAGGACTTCACAAAGTAGCTTCCAATGGCTAAGATGGACATTTGTGACTTCCTGTCTTGATACTTGTACTCCAGCTTGGATCTTCTGTGTCTATTTATTTAGTTTAGCCTTTATATTTCATTTCAGTTCTGGATCCATTGTAGTATGCATGAGTTGGATTTAAACTTCCCCCAATTAATACAAACAGTCTGAAAAAAAAAAAAAAAAAAAAAAAAAAAAAAAAAAAAAAAAAAAACTCAAAAACATAAATAAAAAAAAAAAAAAAAAAAAAAAAAATTAAAAAAAAAAACACAAAAAAAACACAAAAAAAAAAAAAAAAAAAAAAAAAAAAAAAAAAAAAAAAAAAAAAAAAAAAAAAAGCTTTCTCATAGACTCCTTATTGGCGAATGTTTTGATTCAGCTTCCCCCAAACTAAACTTCCGTATCTGAGAAGATTTTGAAAACTTGATGTAGTTTTCGAAGATCTTTTAACTTAGACATTTAAAGTGACACAGCGGGAATTTTGTTAGAAGAATTAGCCAACAACACCTACTAATACTGCTTCTATACTGTATCATGACATTTAGTCTTGGTAAATATTCATTCAGGAGAACATGCAATAAATCAACAACAAATCTTCTCACGCTTGCAGAATACTTCACACACCATACTAAGTAAAGTAGTATAAACTACTTCCCCTTGGAAGTTGACCTGATTACATCAAAGTATCAAAGTACACGTATTCCCCCATGATGGTTTTGAATTCTCAGAAGCATCATTGAGCGTACGACCATTATACTCGAGAAGTCTTGTCAATAGCAAACTGAATCTTGAAAGTTCATGAGTGGACATTGAAGGTATTTGAAGTTTTTGATGAGCTATGAAGTATCATTTGATGTTTGAACTGTAGCTTTAGTTATTCCCATGAGGAATGTTGATTTTATCTCAACCTTTAAACTCTCTGGCAAACTTACCAACCTCGTATTCTGTCGGCTATTGTTGTGACCACATGGTGAAGTAAACCCGATATACCAAACTTGAAAATGAAGTAAGATTCCTCAAATTTGTTACTTAAGCTTGCACTATTGTTGATTAAGAACCGGTGCAAGCATTAAAATCTCTTAGTACTCTATACAAAACCAGAAAAAGTTTGATCAGAGTACCACACCTCTATGAACATCCACATCTGCTCTGCGTTTGTGACGATGATTATACAATGTAACTCCTTTAAGTGATAGCTATAACCCGTGAGTACTACAATGTAACTCCTTACATCGGGTATAACTAGATAATGCAAGTCTCAATCATAACCTTATACGTTCAAGCAAGTCATCAATCGATAGAGGGGGTTTAGGGATAGGGTGTTGGAAAGAGAAGAAAGTCTCGATGATGAATTATAGTAGACGCCTTCGTGAAAACCACTTCAATCTCAAATAAGGGATACTAGATAAACTTCATGATCATTTGACATTGAAATCCAATTTCTATAGCCGTTTTGACGTTTTAGTGAATCTTGTTGATCGTTTTTACATTAAGTGTTGTGTTTGTTTTGGTGTTATGGAAGGTTTTTGAGTTTGGTTCTTGGTGAAAACAGGATAAAATAATTTCTATGAAAGTGGAGAAAATGTGTGAAATACAAGATTTGAATTGTGAATTCGCCTTTGGGTGCACAACTTGATAAATCGCCTTGTTAATAGCTTGTTAAATAGCCTTGTTACAATAAGAATTGTTAAATCGCATTGGTTAAATAGCCTTGTAAATAGCATTGTTAAAATATGCCTTGATAAATAGCCTTGTTAAATAGCCTTGTTAAATAGCCTTGTTAAATAGCCTTGTTAAATAGCCTTGTTAAATCACCTTGTTAAATCGCCTTGTACTAAGAAAGTTGCTAATTCGCCTTGTGAAGGAAGTTGTTAATTCGCCTTGCACTGCCACTGCTAAATCGCCTTCTACTTACGAAGTAAATTTTTTCCAAAACATAAAAAGACACACTTTTTGATGTTTTTGCCCAACATTTTAGTACTCTTGCTTATCTAAGGTAATAAGATACATAAAAAATCCAAAATTGATGATTTTTAACTATGAAAAATTTTGAAATCAGATTTTGACGTAACAAAAATAATACGAACCATAAAAAAACTCAAAAAAAAATAAGCTATGAAAATCCATAAGCCACTTGTACAAATAAGCTAGAAACTATAGAAAGAAGAAAGTTTCAAGCTTTTACACAAAATACCACCAACCATGAAAAGCCGAAGATTATTGGCTTAAAAATAAGCTACGAAAATGCTTATTTAAGGCACGAACACCATAAAAAAATACAAACCAACAACACAAAACGCCCTAGGCTCTGATGCCAATTGTTACCCATAAAGATTCTAGCCTAAAACACATGATCCGGAGGTCGGGAGGATGAAACAAATAAGTAGCCATATTATTAGATGTAGAGAGAGAAAGGAAAGATGTGTGTGTTTCTAGAGAAAGAAAGAAAACACACACACTTATGAGATACAAATGATTATCCTCACCCTTCTATGGAAGTATAGGAGGGTATTATACTGGTTATGACTGTCGTGAGGTATATGGATATACTACTTGACATTATTACGGTCCTACAAGTCACACCTTACAATTCCTAATGTATTTCCGTATAAGTCGAACCTATTTAGGCCATACATTAGGAGATTAGGTAACGCTATTATGCGGTCTCATTCAATCGTTAGCATCTAAGGATTTAGTTAGAAATTATCTATGCATAAGTTTGATCAACACTTCTGTGATGCTTTTTGTAAATTTAGAAAATAAAGTCACGCTAGTCACCAAGATAAGAATATAGTCTCAACGACATGATTTAGAACTCCTTCATTTGGATCTCTTGGTCCATCCGCAGTATGGAGTTACGGGGAATTCACTACACTTTAGTCATAGTAGATGACTACTCTAGATATACTTAGACTAGATTCCTTAAGGATAAAACCGAAGCCTTTGATCAATTCAAAATATTTAGTAAGGAACGATTCAAAACAATTAGGCATGTACAATAGTGTTAATAAGAATGCAGACCACGGTTTGGAATTTGATAATTGAGGTGCCGAAGTTGGAGAAGAGTTTTGTAATGCCAATGGAATTACAAATAACATTTTCGGCTCCATCGCACTTCCTCATATCTAATGGAGTGGTTGAAAGGGAAAATAGTGACAATGCAAGAAATGAGTAGGACTTTGTTGAATGAGCAATATTACCAACAAATAAGTTTTGGTGCAACGTGTAGATAACTTCAAAATTATCATTCTCAACCGAATCCTAATTAGATCCTTTAGGAAAAAACCTTATGAATTTTTTGGAGAGGTAAAATACCTACTCTTTTAAAATTAAAAACTTTGAGTGTTTGGAAGCAAGTGCTTCATTTTAAACACTAAAGATTACCTTACCAAGTTTGACCCAAAGTCATACGAATGTGTCTTTTTAGGTTACTCCCAAAATAGTAAAGCCTACATCATCCTTAATAAACCACCAGGAAAATTGAAGAATTACTCAACGTGACATTCGATGAAACTCCTCCACCCTCTAAGACATCACCCTTGGGGGGGGGGGTTGGATGATGATTAGATAAAAAATGAAGAAATTTAAGGTTACCGAAAAAGAAAAACTTTAGAGAATGACTATTGAGGAGAAACTTTAGAAATGACCAAAATAGTCAATTATTAAGGAGTCTAGTAACCATCCATTAGAAAAAGTCATAGGAAAACCTTAACCAAAAAGAAAACCCTTCTTGGGTCCCACACCAAGCCCAAAACCAAAGTAACTTCTTTTGTTTTATATCAACTATGGAACCTAGGAATGTGAATGAAGCCTTAACGCATGAAAGTTGGATAATCGCTATGCAAGAAGAATTAAATCAATTCATTGCAAACGATGTTTAAGAGTTAGTTCCACAACCTAGGAATATGACAATCATAAGAACTAATTGGGTGTTTAGAAATAAGTTAGACGAGAATTGCATCATTTCTCAAAATAAGGCTAGGTTAGTTGCTCAAGGCTATAAGCAACAAGAAGGCATCGATTATGATGAAACTTATGCCTCAGTTGCTAGACTTGAGTCAATTAGGATACTACTAGCTTATGCTTGCACCTTAGATTTTAAGCTATACTAAATGTATGTAAAAAGTGCATTCCTGAATGGTTTTACCAATGAGGAGGTATACATGGCACAACCTTCGGGATTCATTGACTTTAAAAAACCAGATCATGTTTATAAACTAAATAAAGCTTTATATGGTCTTAAACAAGCACCCAAAGCTTGGTATGATAGATTAAAAGCTTTCCTTATTAAACATGAATACAAAATGAGAATTGTAGATAACACACTTTTTCACTAAGAAGAAAAGTTCAAATTTAATCATCGTTCTTGTTCTAGACATGTGTGATGAATTCTGCCAAAATAATGCCATGCGGTAGAGATGAGCATGACGGGGAAACTTAACTTCTTCCTTGGATTACAAATAAAACAAATGGAAGATGGTATTTTCTTTAATCAATCTAAATATATTAAAGAAATGCTTAAGAAATTTAGTCTAGAAGATTCTAAACCAATGAAAACCCCTATGTCCTCCGATACTAAACTCACGAAAGATGAAGAGTGTGAGTCGGTAGATAGTACCAAGTATCGAGGCATGATAGGTAGTTTATTATACCTAATGGCAAGTAGGCCCGATATCATGTTTAGGGTCTGGCCTTTTGGCCACTTCCAAGTGGCTCCCAATACCTCCTCATCTTGAAGCGGTTAAGCGTATCTTCTGATACATTAAAGGCACTACGTACTTAGGATTATGGTATCCTAAGGGGACCGGCATAGAAATAGTAGAATATGCCGACTCTGATCATGCCGGAGATTATGTGGACCGAAAGAGCACTAGCGATATTTATAGGTTCGTGAGATGTTGTTTGACATCTTGGTTATGAGAAGGAACAACCGCCTCTTTCTATATCCATACCGATTGACAAATATATAAAAGCGACAGAAAGGCATGTCAAATAGCACTATGGATGAACAAAAAAAAAAAAAACAAAAAAGCTCTAATCGACTACGACGTACGACTCGACGACGTTCTGATCATGTGCGACAACAAAGGCGCGATTGACCTTAGCAAAAACCCAGTGCAACACTCTCGTACTAAACACATCGAAATACGTCATCACTTTCTTCGTGATAATGTCCAGAAAGGACATATATCAATTGGAAAAGTGCCCTCCGTCAACAATATCGCCGACATCCTTACTAAACCCCTTAAATGTGAATCGTTTAACTATCTACGTCTTGGTTTAGGAATGATGGAACACATTCCATAAACCGTGTTAGTCCGCTTCTCCTTCTTCTAGTCTCGATTCTAGTCCGTGTTCCATTCCGTGTCGTGACAACTTAAATACTTCATCCGAAGTACTTTGAGCATTTTTAATTCGCGAAATGCAAATTAAAACATCACTCCTTTGTGTAAAGTTGTTGTCAAAATTCAGGCCAAAAACCCGTGCTGAGGGCGGCCCCTATATCGCAGGCGGCCCCAAAGCTTATTTGGGCGCCCCCTAATCGATATAGGACCGCCACCAGCAGACACTTATTATCTGCACATTGTTAAAAATTTTCAAAACTCAAAACCAAACACCCCCTCTTCCTGCTGGTGCGACGAACACGAAACCAAAACCAAAACCACCAAAACTCAAAATCAACCACCTAAACACTAATTGAGATCAAATCAATACTAATTAATTAATTCATAACATCATAAAGATCATTAATTGTAAGTCATTTCATCTATTTTCATTCCAACTTGTGTCTAGGGTTCATGTTGAACAAAAATTCAAAATTAGGGATTTTTCATTTTTCTTGTGTTTAATATACAAATTAGGCCTACAATTAACACATTGTTTAACTATTTGAGTCCCGTAGAAATAGGATTTGCAGTTTAAGTGTGTTTATCAAAAATTATTTTCACAACAATACCCCAATTTTATTTTCAAAATCAATCACGTATAGGATCACTAATTAAAATTATGGTTATACATTGTTAATAACACTACCAAAAATAGGATTTTTGAATACATGCATATTGATCTCATAACAAATTAGAGATACATAAGTCTATGTATTTTTCGACATGCTTGGATGAGCAAAATCAAAATTAAGGGGCTTTTGAGGTTAACTTTAGGATTTTATTTCTTAGGTCAAGCTAATCAGTTACTACACATTTGTCGCATTTAGGCACACACTAAATTACCGTTAAAATTATTAATACATGTTTCAATAGTTATAAAATATGACTTTGGTTTATTTTAGTTTTAGGTGACCATGCATCTATAACCTCGGACTAGATCACCAAAATACCCAAAAATACATGTCTTACACATTATCAAATGTAATTTAATCAACAATTACAAAAACACCATTGCAAATCTTGAAAAACGATTACTTTCATGGAGGGAGGGTTTGTAAGTTAAACTTTTAAAAACATGGAGTCTTACGTTGCTAGTTTGGGCGATTATTGGTTTTAGATTGTTTATATGAGCATAAAAAAACAAATTGTTATTCCTCGTTTTGTTCTTCGATGGTTTTATAGTCGACTGACGTTTGACTATGTTGATCCCAATCTGAATAGTCTTTCTAGCCTGTTATGGGTGGTAGCCATCTGGGATAGATCCAAAACCAACTACAATGAGAAACAATGACTTATGAACAAATATTAGTTATGCGAAAACTAACTTATACTGCTAAGAAAGAACAATGATTAAAAAAGAACTTGCATTACTATAAATCTTGCTAGATTACAGATTTCTAACTATGAATTTTGTGATCTTATATAATATAAACTAATTGCTGTTAGGGTTCATTTTATTCACCAAGGAAAACCCTAATGGCTTACAAACCGTTGTGAAGAGATAATGCTATCTATTCCTAATATAACTGATTGATATCTCTAACGTATAATATTATATTGCTAGCAGTACTAACTTACTACTAACAGTACTAACTCTTCTACCAGTTACTAAACTAACTACACATAACAGTACTAAGTCAGGAAAATATAATTCCCAACAATCCTTCCCTAAACATGATGTTCACTTGTTAATTTTTTGTTTCCTTCAGTTTAAGCTTCTTGTTTCACTTGGGGATGTATCAAACCATAGCTATTCTTTAATTGCCTCTATTTTGATAACTTGAACTCTTTTGTGACTTTGTAATATTTAACATTCATTAGCTTCTAGTCTTTGTCATCTTTACAGCATCTCAGCAACTTAGCAACACCAACTAAGTTGGCCTTGTAGTTTTTGGCAAACTACCAGCCATATGTCGGATTGATTGTTTCCTTTTCAAGTAGCCGTTTGTCTAGATAAACATATGCTTCATTGCAATAACATGGATTGCATTGATAAACATATAGTTTTTGGCCAAACTATCAACAAATCAACAGGATTTGAGAAGTCTTTACCAAGAGAAGTTTGCTTTGACTAACCAATCTTACTGTAAAGAATGGTGAGTTGAGAACCATTATATTTTTGGCAAACTATAAGCCATTAATAGATTGAGAAGTCATTACCAAAAGCGTTTTGCTCTGGACTTAAGACAGTTCTTTGATGTCTGTTAGCATAGGTAAACTGTAAGACCATTTGTTGTATGGTTATAAAACCAACACTTAAAGATCCTTCTCACTTCCATCATAGCTTCCAGAGTCATCAATCTACTTTTGAATGAATCTAAGCAGATCATAAGCACTATCACTTACAGACTTAGCTACCAACTTTAAAGACATCATATTCTTAAATGTTTCTTTTGTGAGTGGATACTTCCTCTCTGCAAGCATATGAATCTCAGTACATCTATCCAGTGTTCAAAGGTATCGAACCCTACAATTCTCATGAAATTCCAAACTCGAAGGATTCCATCTTTCTTGATTTGCCCGAGTTCATCTTCTGCATTTGCATCATACTTTATACTTAATTCCAAAGAACTAGATCAAACACCTTCTAGAGTAGTTGTTTCATAAACTATACATCAAACAGGTTAATATTAATCCACAAGATCAGCCTAGCAAACCTTGTCACCATCTCAGAAAGGTTTTAATCCATCTTGAGCTTCCATCAGTCTAAAAATCCTTTAGTAGATGCCCTCTGCTCCATGTCTGTCATAATGATAGAATTTTGATTCCCACTTAACAATTGGAAACCTCTTCTCCAGGACTTCATAATTCACTTCTCCTTCTGCATCTGGAACTATCTTCAGAAAAGTCTTTAGATGCTCTTCTTCTTTAAGGTCAGAATCTGTCTTCTTCCTCTTAGACATTCTTTTCATTCTTGGACTTCTCGTTTTCTTCTTTGAAGCATCACTATCAACATGTGTTTGCTTCATTGCCTTCTTTCTTGCTTTCATCTTTATAATTGTACCTGGTCTCTTCCTGGTACTCTCCTCAACTTCTTCTTACTTAACTTCCATTTTAGTACTGTCAGGTTCTTCAAGAACCTTCTCCTTCTTTGAAGTATCTTCACCAGCTGCCTTCTTATTCATCTTCTCTATCAATCTTTCATCTTCAGCAGACCCAATAGGAACAAAGTCTTGAATAGACTTCTTTGCTTTTTCATACAAAACTTGAACTTCATCAAACTTCTTGTTTCTTAGTTTACTGTGTGTATATCTTCCCACATGCTTTAAGAAAGTTATCATCTGATTTCTTAACTGAGTTTTAGTGAGAGGTTTGTTCCTGATAGCTACTGCTCTTTGTTCTGCAAGAAACTTCCTCTGAGCTGCAATAGTGTCATGCAAAAATTTAGCTCTTTGTTCAACAGTGAATTGTTCCCTTTCTGCCTCTTGAAGTCTTTCAGCTAAAAGTGTATCTGCATTCATCCTTGCTTGGATTTCATCAAATTCGCTAGCTAAGACAGCCTGAGTAGCTTCTTCAGCAGCAACCCTTTCTCTTTCTAACTCTGCTTGCAATTCAGCATTCACTTGTTTTGCATACTCTTTATCCATAGCCAATTGAGCTGCATCCAAGTCACTTTTCTTTAGCTTCTTTGCAGGCTCAGGCTCCTCTTCAAGAACACCTTTGCCTTTATCTTTAGGGTCTATTTTTGGAAGTGGCTTCAAAGTTAAAACTGATCTTGCAGGCCTATCAGATTCTTTAACTTCTTTAATAGCCACTCCTTTCAGCTTTGCCTTGTCATCCTTCATTTTCACCAGAGTTTCAGCAAGTGTTATATCTTCATTATCAAACACACTTGTTGTAGTAGGAGGAGTCATTGGAGTAGCAGTACTAACTTCTGGTCTGCTGGCAGTACTAATATTAACAGTACTAACTTCAGGCACAGCAGTACTAACTCCTATATTACCAGCAGCATTAACTTGTTCTTCATTGCTTCCTCCTTTTTCTAAAACCTCTGTATCATGTGTCACATTTAGCTCCTTAGTCTCTTTGCTTTGCCTCCCCTCATTCACAGCTTCCTCTGTGTCCATATAGTCCATACCATCAGCATCAAGATTATTAAAGGCACTGTCATCCAAAGTTGGTCCTGGTTTGGCATTTTTCCTCCCCTGTTTGGATACAGACTCCTTCTTACCCAACTTTTTCTTCATGGATAAAATAGACACACTCCTTAACCATGCTCTGTGGTGTGAGATGCTAGGCTTACACTTCTTCTCCAGCTTCTTGATTCTAGTTTTTAGTTTAAGGATCTCTGTAGCCTGAGCATCCTTGGAAGTCTCCAAAGCAAGAACCCTGTTTGACAAGTTAGTGCAAATAACAAATAACTCCTCTAGGTTCAAGCCACCCTCAGCTCTGTTAGATGTGTGACCACCTGAAAGAGGACTATCATGGGGTAACTAAACCTGATCCCCTTCACTCACACCAGTGCCCTCTAAGGTCTTCCTAGAGTTTTGGGTGTTTTCTGGTCTAGAAGATGATTCAGTAAGGAGAGGGTGTTGGTTGGGGTTCAGTGTGTGTCTTTGATTTGACTGACATTATTGACTGTTTGGGACACTGCTGAGTTCTAAAACTGTTCAATAAGTGAAGTAGAGACATTAGGATTTATAGTGAGAGCATAGAAAATCGAGCTTCACGATAGAAAGTCCACAATCTTATGAAACTGAGCATTCCCTTCAGTTCTTTCTAAATAAGCAACATGTTATGTTGTGGCAAGATTAAAGTGATCCTTGTTGTTATTTTTGGGGAGTAAATCGGGAGATTGTTCGTCAATTAGAATGGTTTAGGGTTTTGTATTGTGAACTTGATGTGACAGTGATTTGCCGGAAGAGTGTCCTTTGAGAGGAGAGTGGAAGCCTCTCCGTTTGTTTTGTTGTGTTGAGAAGAGATTTCAACTTCACCTAATCTCTATCTAAGCTTCTCAATTCATAAAACCCTTATCCAATCTAATTGACGAAAATACACCCGATTACTCATAAAATTAACGAAAATGGACATGCTCTTGAATCTTGCCCCAAGCATAACATGGTTGCCTATCTAGAAAAGACTGAAGGGAATGCTCTGTTTCATAAGATTGTGGACTTTTTATCACGAAGCTCAATTTTCTATGCTCTCACTAAAAGTCCTAAGGTCTCTACTTCCCTTATTGAACAGTTTTGGAACTCTACAGTGTCCCAAACAGTCAATAATCTTAGTCAAATTAAAGTACATCAATAATGAAACACTAAAAAACACAATATCATTAGGATTACGTTATAGACAAGTACCTCACTACACTAACTTACTCTAGGAAGAAACTTTATAGTGGGAACTGCGGAGGAGTGTAGAGGGAAGCTGGTTATGTGAACACTTGTTAACCCTCGTTGATGGTGGGACTATACTGATGACATAGCTTGAGGGTTGCTTGAATCCTAGAGGTGAGTTTTGGTCTTTGCAACTATACGTGTCAAAATGGGGTCTTTGCTTTGCGAGACTTCAAAGGGTCATGCTCAGGCTAAAGAGATCCTTATATTGAAATCTCTAATCAGAAGCCGTGTGAAGAAGTGTTGGGTATGCATAGGCTCGCTAAAAAGATATTAGATTGGGGTTTGGTGTGGCTGGCTATTTCTAGCCATTGAAGAAAAAAGTTGGTAAGAAGGATTCTATATCTAAACAGGGGAGGAAATAAAATGCCAAAACCAAAGACAAAATTCTGGATGATTGGCCTTTGATATTCTTGATGATGAAGGTATAGAATATATGGACACGGAAAGGAAGTTGTGAAGTAGGGGAGGGTAAGTTAAAGAGACTGGGAGATAAATGGGACACATGATACAGGGTTTTAAAGAAAAGGGAGGTAGCAATGAAGAATAAGCTACACTTGCTGATGGTAATATAGGAGGTGTAACTGTTGTGAATGAAGTTAGTATTGTTAATGCTTAGTTATTGCCAGCAGACCAGAAGGTTGTACTGCTTACTCCAATGACTCCCTCATTACTTCAACAGTGTGTTTGATAATGAATGATATAAAACTCTGCTAAAACTCTAGTGAAAAATAAAGGATGGACAAGGCAAAGCTGAAAGGAGTGGCTATGAAAAGAAGTTTAAAGATTCTGATAGGCTGAAAGATCTGTTTTAATTTGAAGCCAATTAAAATGTTAGATCTAAAGTTAAAGGGCAAAGGTGTACTTCGTAAGAGGTGCATGAGAATTGCAAAGAAGATAATTAAAAAGATGACCTTGGATGAAGTCAAAGCTCGGATTAGGATTAAGCTGTCTTCGCGTTACAGGCTAAGCTCGAAATTCCAAGCAAGATTTTACGAAAAGAGAAATGGTTGCCGGGGTTTGGGGTGGTGCTGAAGAAGCTAAACAAGCTGCATTAGCTAGAGAATTGATGAAATCCAAGCATGGATAAATGCAGATTACCACATTGTCAGCTAATCAGACGCAAGAGGCAGGAATGGGAACAATTCACGGTTGAACAAAGAGCTAAATTTTTTTGCATGTAACTATTGAAGCTCAAGGGAAGTTTTCTTGGCAGGAACAAAGAGCAGTAGCTAGCAATGTACATACCTATCTAGATATTTCATATGTTTAGAAATGAGATGATTTCTTTATTAAAGATGGGGGGAAGGTTTATACAGGATTAAACTATGTATCAAGATGTTGTTGAAAGTAGGGCTCTGTGGGGTGTTGAAAAAAGACAAAATAGAAGGTCTATTCAAGTCTTTGTCTTCATTTTGGGTATGCTAAAAGATGAAAGATTGATAGAGGAAGATGAATAAGAAAGGAAGCTTATGAAGATGTTTCATTAGAAGGAGAAGGTGCTTGGAAGAAACCTGACGGTACTAAAATTGGATGTTTAAGCAAGTAAGAAGTTGAGGAGATTGTACCAGGATGAGACAAGGTACACATATTAAAGTATGCAAAAGCAGAATGAAGGCAACGGGAGGCTATTCTAAATCGGTGTTTCGGGTGGATTCTAAGTTGTTTTATGTTAGTGATTGCTTCATGGTTATTAGTTGGGTAGCTTGTGGGGTTTGTTATATGAGTGGGTCTTTTTAGTTTGTAGATGATTGAGTTTGTCATGGTCGGAGTTTGGTACTGTGGTTGTTGGTTGTGGTTTGGTGTTAGGACTTGGTGAGTGTTGCTGTGGGCGTTGGTAGTTCGGGGTTGATTTTGGGAGGCATTTTGACTAACATGGTGCGGAGGGGCATCTAATATATGGTTCATTTAGATAGGGATGGTAGATATAGATGGTATTTAATACAACTGTTTCTGAGTTGGTGTCATAAGGTTGGAAATCTAGGATGGTTTTGTGGGAGGGTTATACATCCTGGTGATGTAGAGGTTTGTCAAACAACAGACTCTTGAAGCGGGTTGTATCTCAGTTCTTTGGGGAAGATTGTTTAAGGATAATGTTTCGAGGCAATTGCTGAAGTGGTTAAGAGGGAAGTGATTGGTTTGTCTGGTTGAGGTTGTGGGGGTTGAGGAGATGTGTGTTGGGGTGGGGGATGTAAGTGTTATTTCTGGTTGAGGGGTATGTGTTGCAGTGGAGGGATGGTGGTTGTAGTGCATAGATATCTTTGTTTATGGGTTGTTGTGGCTGGGAGGGTTTGTTGGGGGATTGTGTTCGGGTTGTGTGTGTGACGTTGGTGATGAGGTGCTGGATGGATCTTTGATGAGGGTGGTTGAGGGTTGGTGGGTGGGTGGGTGTTGGTGAGGGTTGGGGTTGGGGGTGTTACATTCCTCACATTTTCGGTCATCTGGCTTTACTTGAGTTTTTATGACTAATAGATAGGTAGTGGAATGTGATTAAAGGAGGTTGGGTTGGTATTAGATTTGATTGGTATGCGATGATAGTTTGCCAATAAACTATATGGTTCTCAAAATCACAATGCTTTACAGTAAAGAGTTGGTTGCTCCAAAGGCAAACGGATCTTGGTTAAAGATTCTCAAATACGTTGATGGTTGCATGTTTGCCCAAACTATCATGGTTCATCAATGCCACCATGTTATTGCAATGAAGCTCTTGGCTATTCCAGAGCAAACAGCTACTGGTAAAGAAACATCAAATATGTTTATGGCTGGTAGTTTGCCAAAAACTACAAGGCCAACTTAGTTGGTGTTGCTGTGTTGCTGTAAAGATGACAAAGACTGGAAGCTAATGAATGTTAAATATTACAAAGTTACAAAAGAAGTTCAAGTTTATCAAATAGCGATTAAAGATACTATGTTTTGGATACATCCTCCAGTGATCAGAAGCTTAAAATGAAGAAACATAAAGATTAACAAGTGAACATCATGTTTAGGGAAGGATTGTTGGGAATTATATTTTCCTGACTTAGTACTGTTTGTGTTAGTTAGTTAGTACTAGTAGTAGAGTTAGTACTGTTAGTAGTAAGTTAGTACTGCTAGCATATATTAGTTAGTACTGTTAGGAGATATGCATGAGTTATAATAGGAATAGATATGCATTATCTCTTCACACGTTTTGTTATCCCATTAGGATTTCCTTTGTGTATAAAAGGAACTCTATGGCACTAGTTAGATATATAAGTTTTCACAAATATTCATAGTTAGTATTATGTAATCTAGCAGATTAATAGTAACCAAAGTTCTATTTTATTCATTGTTCTTCTTAGCAGTATAAGTTAGTTTTCGCATAACTTATATTGTTCATAGTCATTGTTTCTCTTGTAGTTAGTTTGGATCTATCCAGATTGGCTACCACCCTTAACAGGCTAGAAAGATCTATTCAGATTGGGATCAACATAGTCAAACGTGAGTTGACTATAAAACTCGAGAACAAAACGAGGAACAATTTGTTCATTTATGCTCAACAAACAATCAAAACCAATTAATCTAAACTTAGCACGGATATGACTCTTGTTTTAAAAGTTTGACTTACAACCCTACCTTCATGAAAGTATCGTTTTTCAAGATTTGCAATGGTGTTTTGTAATGGTTAATTAAATTCATTTGATATGTGTGGAATGTAGTTTTAGGTATTTTGGTGATCTAGTCCGGTGATTCGAGGCATGGTCACCTAAAACGAAAATAACCAAAGTTATATTTTATAACTATGAACATGTATTATTAATTTGAACGTGTATCTAGTGTGTGCCTAAATGCGACAAATGTAGAGTAACAGTTAACTCGACCTAGAAATAAAAACCTAAGAGTTAACCCAAACGCTCCTTAATTTGATTTTGCTCATCCAAACAAGTCAAAAAATACATATGAACTATGTATCTCGAATTTTGTTTATGAGATCATTATGCATGTATTCAAAATCGTTTTTAGAGTGTATTAACAATGTATAAAAACAATTTTATAGTGATCCTAATGTGAGTGATTTTGAAAATAAAATTAGGGTTTGGATGTGAAAACAATTTTTGACAAACACACTTTAATAATGCAAATCCTATGTCTACGGGAAGCATATTAGTTATGCATTATATTATTGTAGTCCTAATTGTACATAAACATAAGAAAAATAAAAATCCCCAATTTTGATTTTTTGTTCAACATGAACCCTAGACACAAATTGGAATGAAAATAGATGAAATGACTTACAATTAATGATCTTTATGATGTTAGGAATGATTATTAGTGTTGATTTGATCTTTAATTAGTGTTTAGGTGGTTGATTTTGAGTTTTGGTGGTTTTGGTTTCGTGTTCGTCGCACCAGCAGGAAGATAAGGTGTTTGGTTTTGGGTTTTGAATATTTTTGACTTAGTGTAAATATTAGACGTATGCTGGTGGCGGTCTCATATCGATCAGGGGGCCACCCAAATAAGCTTTAGGGCCGCCTACGCTATGGGGGCCGCCCTCAGCACGGGTTTTTTGACTGAATTTTGACAACAACTTTACACAAAGGAGTGATGTTTTAATTTGCATTTCACGAATTAAAAATGCTCAAAGTACTTCGATGAAGTATTTAAGTTGTCACGACACGGAATGGAACACGGACTAGAATCGAGACTAGAAGAAAGAGAAGCGGTTAACACGTTTATGGACATGTGTTCCTCTTCCTAACCAGATGAAGATAATTAAACGATTACGTTTAAGGATTTAGTAGAATGGTCGGCGATTTTGACGACGCACTTTTTCGATTAAGATAGTCCTTTCTGGATTATTATCACAAAGAAAGTGGTGAGTATTTTGATGTGTTTAGTACAAGAGTAGTTGCACCGGGTTTTAGGACTAAGGTCAATCGAGCCTTTGTTGTAACATATTCGGAAACGTAGTCAAGTCGTACGTAATAAGTCGATAAGAGCTTGTTCATCCATAGTGATGTTGACATGCCTTTTAGGGCGCTTTAATATTGGCATCGGTAGTGGATATAGCAAGAGCGGTTTGTTTCTTCGAGAACCAAGATGTTAAACAACATCCCACGAACGTACAAATACCGCTAGTGCTCTTTCGGTCCACATAATCTCCCGCATGATCAGAGTCGGCATATACTACGGTTTCTATGCCGGTCCCCTTAGGATACCATAATCCTAAGTGCGTAGTGCCTTTAATGTATCGGAAGATACGCTTAACCGCTTCAAGATGAGAGGTTTTGGGATCCTCTTGGAAGCGTGCACAAAGGCAGACACTAAACATGATATCGGGCCTACTTGCCGTTAGGTATAATAAACTACCTAAACTTGCCTCGGAACTTGGTACTATCTACCGACTCACACTCTTCGTCTTTCGTGAGTTTAGTATCCGAGGACATGGGGGTTTTCATTGGTTTAGAATCTTCTAAGCCAAATTTCTTAAGCATTTCTTTAATATATTTAGATTGATTAAAGAAAATTCCATCTTCCATTTGTTTTATTTGTAATCCAAGGAAGAAGTTAAGTTCACCCATCATGCTCATCTCGAACTCGTCATGCATGATTTTGGCAAATTCATCACATATGTCTTGACAAGAACGATGATTAAATTTGAACTTTTCTTCTTAGTAAAAAAGTGTGTTATCTACAATTCTCATTTTGTATTCATGTTTAATAAGAAAAGATTTTAATCTATCATACCAAGCTTTGGGTGCTTGTTTAAGACCATATAAAGCTTTATTTAGTTTATAAACATGATCTGGTTTTTTAAAGTCAATGAATCCCGAAGGTTGTGCCATGTATACCTCCTCATTGGTAAAACCATTCAGGAATGCACTTTTTACATACATTTAGTATAGCTTAAAAATAAGGTGCAAGCTAAGCTAGTAGTAGTATCCTAATTGACTCTAGTCTAGCAAAGAGGCATATGAATAAAAATGTCATCATAATCGAGCTTCTTGTTGCTTTATAGCTTGAGCACTAACCTAGCTTATTTTGAGAAAGGATGGATTTCTCCGTATAACTATTTCTATACACCCAATTAGTTCTTATGATTGTCATATTCCATAGGTTGTGGAACTAACTCTTTTAAACATCGTTTGCATGATTTGATTTAATTTTATTGCATAGGTTATCCAACTTTCATGCGTTAAGGCTTCATTCACATTCCTAGGTTCCATAGTTGATATAAAACAAAAGAAGTTACTTTGGTTTTGGGCTTGTGACAAGAGTTCTTTGGTTAAGGTTTCCTATGACATTTTCTAATGGATTGGTTTTTTTCTTAGATTCCTTAATATTGACTATTTTGTCAATTTCTAAAGTTTCATCCTCAATGTTATTCTCTAAGTTTTCTTTTCGGTACCTTAAATTGCTTCTTGTTTTATCTAAGTCATCTACCAATAAGGGGTGATGTGATTAGAGGGTGGAGGAGTTTCATCAAATGTCATGTTGAGTGATTCTTTGACTTTCCTAGTATGTTTATTAAGGATGATGTAGGCTTTACTATTTTGGGAGTAGCCTAAAAAGACACCTTCATATGACTTTGGGTTAAACTTGGTAAGGTAGTCTTTAGTATTTAAAATGAAGCACTTGCTTCCAAACACTCTAAAGTGGTCAAGAGTAGGTTTTCTACCTCTTAAGAATTCATAAGGTGTTTTTCCTAAAATGACTCTAATCAGGATTCGGTTGAGAATGTATGTTGAAGTATCTACGGCGTTACACCAAAACTTTTGTGGTAATGATTGCTCATTCAACATAGTCCTACTCATTTCTTGAAGTGTCCTATTTTTCCTTTCAACCACGCCATTTGATTGAGGAGTGCGTGGAGCCGAGAAGTTATGTGTAATTCCATTGGCATTACAAAACTCTCCAAATTGCACCTCATTATCAAATTCCCTACCGTGGTCGGTTCTTATTGACACTATTGTACATCCTAATTGGTTTTGAATTTTCTTACTAAATATTTTGAATTGATCAAAGGCTTCGGTTTTATCCTTAAGGAATCTAGTCCAAGTATACCTAGAGTAGTCATCTACTATGACTAAGGTGTAGCGGTTTCCTCCGTAACTCCGTACGGCGGATGGACCAAAGAGATCCATATGAAGGAGTTCTAAGCATCTAGTCGTTGAGACTATATTCTTAGCTTTGTGACTAGCGTGAGCTTGTTTTCTAATTTTGCAAGCATCACAGAAGTGTTGATCAAACTTAAGCTTAGGTAAGTTTCTAACTAATTCCTTAGATGCTAACGATTGAATGAGACGCATATTAGCGTGACCTAATCTCCTATTGTTGGCCTTAAAATATGTCGACTTATACGGAATTACATTAGATATTGTAAGGCGTGACTTGTAGGGACTAATAATGTCAAGTTAGTAAATACATATACTCACACACCTGTATATACCCTCCTATACTTCCATAGAAGGGTAAGGATAACCATTTTTATCTCATAAGTGTGTGTGTTTTCTTTCTCTCTCTAGAAACACACACATCTTTCCTTTCTCTCTCTACATCTAATAATATGGCAACTTATTTCTTTTATCCTCCCCGACCTTCGGATCGTGTTTTAGGCTAGAATCTTTATGGGTAACATTTGGCATCAGAGCCTAGGGTGTTTTGTGTTGTTGGTTTGTATTTTTTTATAGTGTTCGTGCCTTAAATAAGCACTTTCATAGCTTATTTTTAAGCCAAAAAGCTTCGGCTTTTCATGGTTGGTGGTATTTTGTGCAAAAGCTTGAAACTTTCTTCTTTCTATAGTTTCTAGCTTATTTGTACAAGTGGCTTATGGATTTTCATAGCTTATTTTTGAGTTTTTATGGTTCGGATGATTTTTGTACTCAAAATCTTGATTCAAAATTTTTCGTGTTAAAAATCATCAAGTTTGGATTTTTATGGTTCTTATTGTCTTAGATAAGCAAGAAATACAAATTTTCTTGGGTAAAAACGATCAAAAGTGAGTCTTTTTATGTTTTGAAAAATTTGAGCTTCGTCTAGTAGAAGGCGATTTAGCAGTGGCAGTGCAAGGCGAATTAACAACTTCCTTCACAAGGCGAATTAGCAACTTTCTTAGTACAAGGCGATTTAACAAGGTGATTTAACAAGGCGGTTTAACAAGGCTATTTAACAAGGCGATTAAACAAGGCTATTTAACAAGGCTATTTAACAAGGCTATTTAACAAGGCTATTTAACAAGGCTATTTAACAAGGCTATTTAACAAGGCGATTTAACAAGGCTATTTAACAAGGCGATTTATCAAGTTGTGCAACCAAAGGCGAATTCACAAATTTCTAATCTTGTTATTTAACACATTTTCCACTTTATAGTAAAATACTTTATCTTGTTTTCACCAAGAACCAAACTCAAACACCTTCCATAACACCAAAACAAACACAACACTTAATGTAAAAACGATCAACAAGATTCACTAATACGTCAAAATGGCTATAGAAATTGGATTTCAATGTCAAATGATCATGAAGTTTATCTAGTATCCCTTATTTGAGATTGAAGTGGTTTTCACGAAGGTGTCTACTTATTTCATCATCGAGGAATTCTTTTACCTTTCTACCCCTTTTCTAAACACCCTCTATCGATTGATGACTTGCTTGGAATCGTATAGGTTATGATTGAGATTGGATATCTAGTTATACAGCGATGTAAGGAGTTACATTGTAGTACTCATGGGCTATAGCTATCACTTAAAGGAGTTACATTGTAGTACTTAGTGTCACACGCATATGCAGATGTAGATGTTCAAGAGGTGTGGTACTTCTGATACTTTTTTAGTTTGGTATAGAGTACTAAGAGATTTAATCTTGCACCGTTATTCAATCAACAATAGTGCAAGCTTAAGTAACAAATTTGGGGAATCTTACTCCATTTTCAAGTTTGGTATATCGGGTTTACTTCACCAAGTGGTCACAACAATAGCCGACAGAATACGAGGTTGGTAAGTTAGCCAGAGAGTTTAAAGGTTGAGATAAAATCAGCATTTCTCACGGGATAATTGAAGCTACAGAACGTCAATGATACTTCACAGTCTCAGCAAAATCTTTCAAAGTTCTTCAATGTCTCTCATAACTTTTCAAGATTGTTGCTTATGACAAGAACTTCTCGAGTATATGGTCGTACACGTCAATGATGTTTTCGAGAGTTCAAAACCATCATGGGGGAACACGTGTACCTTGATACTTTGATGTAATCAGGTCAACTTCCAGGGGGAAGTAGTTTATACTACTTTGCTTAGTATGGTTTGTGTGAAGTATTCTGCAAGCGTGAGAAAAGTGTTGCTGATTTATTGCATGTTCCCCCGAACGGATATTCACCAAGACCAAATGTCATGATACAGTATAGAAGCAGTATTAGTTGGTGTGGTTGGCTGATTCTTCTACAAAATTCCGCTGTGCACTTTAAATGTCTATGTTAGAAGATCGTTCAAACTACATCAAAGTTTCAGAATCTGCTTAAGATATGGATGTTGGTTTGGGGGGAAGCTGATTCGGAAACTTTGTCAAAAAGGAGTCTATGAAGAAAGCTTTTCAAGACATGCTACATGAATTGGGGGAAATTAATCCAACTCATGCATACTACAATGATTCCAGAACAAGTAAAGACACAGAAGATCCAAGCTGGAGTACAAGTATCAAGACAGGAAGTCACAAATGTCATCTTTAGCATTGGAAGCACTTTGGAAGTCCTTAATGTGTTGTAATTGTACTTGATAGGAACATTGTAAGTAATTCCGTATGTCCACATATTGGGGGAAGATTGTTCGCCCTAAAATATGTCGACTTATATGGAATTATATTAGATATTGTAAGGCGTGACTTATAGGGACTAATAATGTCATGTTAGGAAAGACATATAGTCATGTGCCTATATATACCCTCCTATACTTCCATAGGAGGGTGAGGATAATAATTTGTGTCTCATAAGTGTGTGTTTTCTTTCTCTCTCTAGAAACACACACATCTTTTCTTTATCTCTCTACATCTATTTATATGGCTACTTATTTCTTTTATCCTCCCCGACCTCTAGATCGTGTTTTAGGCTAGAATCTTTATGGGTAACACCTATGCCACAACGTAGAGTTTTCATCAATCGTTGCAAGACAAATTTTGTCTTTAGGCTTATTTCCTAATTTTCATCACATATAAGCCTTTCTTCCTAATACCTCTACCTATAACCTTACCATCCTTAGTAATTTCACTATCATGTTCAGAAAAAGTTACTTTACACTTATTATCACATATTTGTCCTACACTTAGCAAGTTAAATCTTAAGTTATCTACATGTTCTACATTATCTATTTTGAGAGAGTCATTCGAAATCATACCTTTGCCAATGATGTTACCGCGAAGATTGCTACCAAAAATAACATTACCTCTGTTTTATGCCTTGTAGCTTGAGAAGAGCTTTCGGTTACCCATCATGTGTTTAGAGCATCCACTATCCTTTATCCACTCATCGAGTTCTAAGTCAACTCCAAGGCATATCTTATTGGATGCTTGAGCCATGAGACATGTTTTGTCTTTGACTTTTTCATCATATTCTTCACCGCTATCGCTCCAAGAACCTCCGACAAATGCTCTTTGGTTCTTGTCTTTCGATGGGTTTGGACATTCTCTAAATAGATGACTTGGATCACCGCATCTAAAACATTTTCTATCACTCTTACCATTCTTGTCATCCCGGCTTCTTTGCGAAGTCTTTTTGTAAGTTATGAGGTTGTCTTACGAATTCTACATCTTCTCTTAAGGAATTTTGGTCTCTATACGCCATGGCGTTTCTTCTTCTTCACTTCCGGAAGTAGAATACACATCTCATTCACTAGTTTCTTTCTTAGCTTTAAAGCAAAGAGGATTTTCTTTTCTCCTTAGATCTGTGTGTGTGTTTCAAAATTTTCTTGATCGATCATCTTGTGAACTTTGAGATTCCTGTTGTGTTAATCAAGTAGACAGTGATGTTAATCTGCGATATTCAATCGCTGTGACCTTTGTCTCCATTTAGGATGTAGAGCCATAAGAAGTTACCTAACATAGTTATTGCTAGAATAACACTTTCATCAAGAGATTTTAGACTAGTAATAATAGTATTAAATCTAGCAAAAGCATTATCTATAGATTCGTCTTCAGAAATGATGAATTGTTCATATTGTTGTACACAAAAGTCGGGATCTTGTTATACTTTGACTTAGTTATTAACCTTGATGGGGTTAATACAAAGGTTTCCAAAAATTTCTTTTGCCGTTTTACACATGAAATTCTTTCACTTTCTTTTCTTGGCAAAGATTGTAAAATAACCATTGTGGCTTTGTTTTATTTTTTGCAAGTCTCCTTTTAAGTTCATCACTTTGTTTTTCAAAAGGGATAACCTCATCTAATTTGGTTTTTGGATTTTGTTGAATAGGTTGAAATTCATCGTAGTAATATCAAAAGCCAAAGATCAAGATCTTTTGATTTAACATATGTCTCGAATCTATTTTTCCAATAAATAAAACTATCACTTTCAAAAAGTGGTGGTCTTTGCATGGATTGCCCTTCTAGATATTTGTCGGAATCCATAGATCGATCCAAGCTTTAAAATACAGTATATTTTAAAAATCTTGAGTGACCTCGGCTTCTGATACCAATTGTGGAAACTAGAAGGGGGTTGAATAGTTTACCGGTTTGTTTTACGTTTTAAAAGTTTGCTTTCAAAATACTTAGATTCGAGTTGTATGTTCAACCAATCAACAATATGAATCAACAATGTAAATATCTAAACTAATACTAAATAACAATGACAACAATATAAAGAGATAAGGAAAGGAACAATCAAACCAAGACGCCAAGATTTATAGTGGTTCGGCTACGAAGCTCCTCTTCGCCCTACTCCACTCCCCGAGTATCCTACTCGAGATTTCACTATGTCAACAAGCTCCCTTTAGGCGGAGAAAACCGTTTACACGTCGCTTACGTTATTTTCCGACACTAAGCTAAATGTCGAGTCCTAATCTTAGCTAGAACCAATCTACCACTTCACAAGCACTACACAATCACAAGATCTACACTATCGGATTTACACACAATCCGAATCACATAATTATACAAGATAATTACAATAGAGATTGGATACTTAGAGGAAGAGAGGAGAGATCACTAAATAACAATTCGTTTCTTAGAGTATCGAATGTTCTTTGCTTGCACTTGCTGGAGAGGAAACGGAGAGATGAGAGAAGGATATTAGATCACTTGAGAAAAAACCCCCCCGCAATAAATAAGATCAAACAATGTTAGTGATCAAGAGATTTAGTGAGAGAAAGAAGGTTTTTAGAGAGAGAAAGAAGACTGGAAAAATTCGTGCAAAGAGGTATGTTTTTCTGCCAGAAATAGTGCAGTATTTATAGACAAGATTTCCAACGGCTAGCCTGGGGCTCTCCAGCTAGCTCGTTAGAAATCTTCGTCTTAAATGACTGCACATTTATGGCAGAGAAAAAAACATACCTTCTTTGGCTCGAATTTTTCCTAGTCTTCTTTCTCATCTCTTAAATCTTCTTTCATCTACTAAATCTCTTGATCACTAACATTGTTTGATCTTGTTTCAAGTGATCTAATCTCTTCTTCTCATCTCTCCTCTCCTCTCTATCAAGTGCAAGAGAAGAACATTCGTATTCGCTAAGAAACGAATTGTTATTTAGTGATCTCTCCTCTCTTCTTCTAAGTATCAATTCTCTAATGTAATTATCTTGTATAATTGTGTGATTCAGATTGTGTGTAAATCCGATAGTGTAGATCTTGTGATTGTGTAGTGTTTGTGAAGTGGTAGATTGGTTCTAGCTAAGATTAGGACTCGACATTTAGCTTAGTGTCGGAAAATAACGTAAGCGATGTGTAAACGGTTTTCTCCGCCTAAAGGGAGCTTGTTGACATAGTGAAATCTCGAGTAGGATACTCGGGGAGTGGAGTAGGGCGAAGAGGAGCTTCGTAGCCGAACCACTATAAATCTTGGCGTCTTGGTTTGATTGTTCCTTTCCTTATCTCTTTATATTGTTGTCATTGTTATTTAGTATTAGTTTAGATATTTACATTGTTGATTCATATTGTTGATTGGTTGAACATACAACTCGAATCTAAGTATTTTGAAAGCAAACTTTTAAAACGTAAAACGAACCTGTAAACTATTCAACCCCCCCTTCTAGTTTCCACAATTGTACCAGAGGCAGTAGGTCACTCAAGATTTTTATATATACTTGGATTATAAAGCTTGGATTCGATTATGGATTCCGACAAATATCTAGAAGGGCAATCCATGCAAAGACACACTTTTTGAAAGTGATAGTTTTATTTATTGGAAAAATAGATTCGAGACATATGTTAAATCAAAAGATCTTGATCTTTGGCATGTTATTACTAACGGTGATTTTCAACCTATTCAACAAAATCCAAAAACCAAATTAGATGAGGTTATCCCTTTTGAAAAACAAAGTGATGATCTTAAAAAGAGGCTTGCGAAAAATAACGAAGCCAAAATGATTATTTACACAATGCCTTTTTTTGCAAAAAAGAATATGAAAGAATTTTCATGTGTAATACGGCAAAAGAAATTTGGAAAACTTTGTTAATCACCCATCAAGGTAATAACCAAGTCAAAGATAACAAGATCGACCTTTTGGTACAACAATATGAACAATTCGTCATTTCTAAAGACGAATCTATAGATAGTGCTTTTGCTAGATTTAATACTATTATTACTAGTCTAAAAGCTCTTGATGAAGGTTATTCTAGCAAGAATTATGTTAGAAAGTTTCTCAGGACTCTACATCCTAAATGGAGAGCAAAGGTCATGGTGAATGAAGAGTCGAAAGACTTAACATTACTGCCACTTGATGAACTCATCGAGAATCTTAAAGTTCACGAGATGATCATCAAGAAAGATTCTAAAATAGTCAAAGCTAAGGATAAAGAAAATCTCTTGCCTTAAAGGCTAAAAAAGAATCTAGTGATGAGGAGTGTTCGACTTATGGAAGTGAAGACGAAGAATACGCCATGGCAGTTAGAGACTTCAAGAAGTTATTCAAGAGAAGAGGTAGATTCGTGAGACAACCTTGGAACGACAAAAAGACGTTCCAAAGAAGCCGAGATGACAAGAACTGCAAAAATGATAGAAAATGTTTTAGATGCGGTGATCCAAATCATCTTATTGGAGAATGTCCAAAACCACCGAAAGACAAGAACCAAAGAGCATTCGTCGAAGGTTCTTGGAGTGATAACGGTGAAGAAGATGATGAGAATGCCAAAGATAATACGTGTCTCGTAGCTCAAGCATCAAATGAGGTATGTTTAGATTCCACTTACTTTAGTGATGAAAATTCATCAATAGATGATCTTACTTTAGATAATGAGTATGATAAACTTTGCAAGATGAGTTTGAAAATAATCGCTAAGAACAAATGGCTAAAAGCTATTAGAAATAGTTTAGAAAACGAACTTAGTGAACTAAAATTAAAATTGTCTACATTAGAGAAAAACAAGAGAGTTGATCTCGATTGTACAAATTGTCAATCATTTAAAACTGAGAATGAAAAACTCAAAGAAGAAGCTCTTAAACTAACTAAATTTAAAAAGAGCACACATTGCTTAAATGAAATGTTAAGCAATCAAAAATCATCCAGCGATAAATTAGGTTTAGGGTTTAATTCATGTGATGCATTGATAACCTTAAAATTAACCTTTTGTATATATAAATTATAATAAATATATAAGGATAATTTCAAAATTATAATTCAATTATAGTACGATAAGTATTCCGAAAGACTCAAAGAAATTGCTTTTGACCAAAGCAAAATCAAAAATCCCCCGGGTCGTTTCCCAGCGAGGTGTGAATTGAAAATCAAGAACGTTTGTGATCGCGTGAATTGAATGGATTAAGAGATTTGGATTTGGATTTTCTAATTTCTAAGATTAAAATGCAAAAACGATTAAAGAAAACCTAAAAACGAAAGCTAACAATGATTTTAACCCTAAAAACGAGAACGGGATCGAAACCCGTTCTTTAAAAAAACAAATTTTACAAAATCAACCTTACGAAAGCAAATTTAATTTTCCTAGGTGCAATTTGATAAAGTAAGCTTTTTTCCTCTAATTCACTTTAAAGGAACAACTTTGGTTTTGTTGAATTGGAGCTTGATAAGTTGCATTTTGATTGAAATTGTTTCCTCAGTTATATCCTTGAGGTTGGCTAAAACGGTTTTAATTATTTTACCCGTTTGGTTGAACAAAACCCGGTGGTCTAGTTTGATTAGCCACACCTGGAGGACGATAACCGGAATTACCCTGATTGTAGTTACCCGCGGCTGCTGCAACGTATCCCGATATTCCAAGAAAGTGTTGCCATCGGCGGCGAGACACTGATAATAAGGATGAGCACCACCGCAAGTAACACAAATACTCACTCGCTCATACTTGAATTGGAGCTTGATAAGTTGCATTTTGATTGAAATTGTTTAAGAATAGCCGTCATAGCGGTAGTCACATCACTCGTTTGCTGATTTACTGCATGAGTCAGTTTGGCTATATCGAAAGAAGAAGAATTACCATCACTTTATTTCACTTGAGAAACAATCGATTTGTTTCGTGAATTGTGGACTTTAGATTTGTTTTCGATAATCGTCAACACATCTCGAGTACTTCTTTTAAAAATATTACCATCGGCGGCAGAATTCAAGGAATCTTGGTCGGCAGGGTTCAAGGAATTGTAGAAAGTATCAAGTTGGTGCAATTCGGTGAAACCATGATGAGGACAAGCACGAAAGAGATCTTTGTAACGATCCCATGCCTCATGAAACGACTCATCAAACTTTTGTTGAAAGTTAGAAATCTCATTTCAGAGATCTGTCGTTCTTGAGGAAGGAAAGAATTCATTGATGAATTTGGACACAAGATCTTCCCAAGTGAGAAAAGGACGAGGGGGTTCTTTTTCAAGCCAACGACGGGTTTCCCCCGCAAGAGAGAAAGGAAAAAGCATGAGCTTAATTGCTGAATTAGGCACATCTTTCTATTTTATTGTGAAAGTTATTTTGTTGAATCAACGAATGTGATCATGAGGATTGTCTTTCTCGAGTCCGAAGAATTGGTCCGAAGTCATCATATTAATGAGACTATGCTTGAGCTCGAAATGCTCAGCAAGAATTGGTGGAACCACGATTGCCTCCGCATAACCCTCGGTGGGTGCACGGAGCAATTCCGCCATAGTACGTTGATCGGCCATCGTAACTACGGGTGATTCTTCAAGAGCGAACGGTTCGACTCTTTGATTAGAACGTCTACGGTTACGACGTTTCGGGTTTGAAGTGGTTGGATTAGAAGAAGAATTACCAACGAGATTAGAAGAAGAACGAGTGCGCATGCACTAAAAATTAAAATATTTTTGGTTTTTCAATTTATTTCACAATTTATTTTAATGGACAAAACGAGATCGAATAACTTAAACCAATAATCGACAAGCTTCACGGTAGCTCTTTAAAAGAAAAACGCACAAAGGAGCGGAGGAGTAAGAAAGCGCGAAGCTATTAAAAACCTTTCTCCTTTAGGGTCGTAGTTCCTCGGAACAACCCTCCTTAAACCCCTCTTATAGTTTCTTAAATTTTTAAAGGTGAGCCGTACGTCGCTAGTGACACAAAGATACGTTTTAAATCTTTTGTTTGGTAACTTATTATGATAATTCTCAAGTTGAGAGCATTATATTGATGATGATTTTTATTTATTGATTAAGGACAATTTTGTATGTTTTTGATTTTTTCTTGATTTTATCTTATACTAATACTAATAAAAGAAAATAAAAAATATTTTTGTATTTTTGTATATTTATAAATAAAGGAAAATATTCACAAACAGGAATGAGAACTTCACGAGGAAGGGTCTTCAAAAACTAATCTTCAAACGAAACACGAAAATCACACACACCTCCCCGGCAACGGCGCCAACAATTGATAATTTTAAAATTAACCTTTTGTATATATAAATTATAATAAATATATAAGGATAATTTCAAAATTATAATTCAATTATAGTACGATAAGTATTCCGAAAGACTCAAAGAAATTGCTTTTGACCAAAGCAAAATAAAAAATCCCCCGGGTCGTTTCCCAGCGAGGTGTGAATTGAAAATCGAGAACGTTTGTGATCGCGTGAATTGAATGGATTAAGAGATTTGGATTTGGATTTTCTAATTTCTAAGATTAAAATGCAAAAACGATTAAAGAAAACCTAAAAACGAAAGCTAACAATGATTTTAACCCTAAAAACGAGAACGGGATCGAAACCCGTTCTTTAAAAAAACAAATTTTACAAAATTAACCCTACGAAAGCAAATTTAATTTTCCTAGGTGCAAAATGATAAAAGAAAATTTTCTAAAAAACAAAAATTATATTTTTTTGATTTTTATTTAATTTTTAATGAATTAAAAACAGTTTTAAAGAAATTAAATGATAAAAAATACTAAAAAATACGGGAAATATATAAAAAAATTGGGAAAAGTAGCTTGAACAATGCTGGTTTTAAGAAAAATAAAATGGAGTTCCCAATTTATCGGAATAAGCTGGGAAAAAGCAAAAATGGCTGATTAGCTTTAAGGGGCAAAATGACTATATAAATAAACAAGGTGGAGTATTGGCAGATAGCCCTATCTGGTGCCGTTGGTGAGTGTGTGTTCGTGTGGGACTTGTATGTGTTAAAGGGGAGGTCTAGGGGTTGAATCCTTGGCCTCCATTTTAGGAAATAATTTTTTTTAACTTGTAAAACACTTAAAAATAAGAAACTTTAAAAAAGGGCAACTTTTTGTAACTAGAAAATAAGCTGGGAAAAAGCTTAAAAGAAATTGGCAGATTCTAAATTTTTTACACTAAGCTATTAACATTAAACAATTAAGCAGATAAAGGCAAAATAAGCTAAGGGAAATCAAAACTAAGCTAAGGCAGATAGTGTACTAAACCTAATAAGCAAAATGAAGAAAAATAAGCCAAGGAAATAAGACAGAAAAAGAACAAAAAGCAAATAAGACAGAAAAAGAACAAAAAGCAAATAAGCTAAGGCTAACACTGGCAGACCAAACAGCCCAGGTACCACTTTTAGGGCTTATTTTTAAGCACCAAGAGTGACTCTTATGGCTTTATGGGGCATATGAGCTTAAATCCAGGCTTAAGGGCTTTCTAAATCAGCAAAAAGAAAATGGTTTGAAACAAAAATAAGCAGCTAAAAAGGTTAATGAAATAGGCTGATTTAGACAGTATGTGCTGATTTAAATTTGTAAAGGCAAAATAGCTAAATGCAGCCCAACAAATAAGCTGTGAAAAGACTTTTAAAAAGCAAGATGAGTTAAAACAGATTAAGACCACTAACAAATAAGCTTATGCTCAAAATTTTAAAAACTAAAATCAATTCTAAGTAACTGAAAATTTAAAATGAAAATTGGCTTTTAAACTTGAAAAATACTTAACCAATTTTTGACAGATTTGAACAAAACCAAAGTTAACCTAAGGATACTTAAACTACTGCATTAGACACTTACAAAAGACACAAAAACAACACTCTAAAGCTGGTTTAAAAGACTTAATCCAATGAGCACTTTCAACTGTTTTTGAACCACAACAGTTTTAAGAACTTTTTAGACAACACTTAAAAACAAATTTTAAGACCTAAAATCCTTCAAAACAGATTAAAATTGACTCAAATAAGGTTGTACAAGTTATGAAAATTACCCAAATGGATTTTAACCCAATATGACCCTTTTTGACCCCTTATGCTAAACACCCCAACACCCCTTTAGTTTTTAGAAACCAATTTTTAGACTAAATAACACAGATTTAAGCAAGGAAATTTCAAGACAAATAATAACAAAGGAAAGATAAGCAACAATAGGTAGATTCCAACAACAAATAAGCAGTTTAATCAAGCAAATAGGAATTAAGCAGTAAAAGGCAAAAATGACAGTTTTGCATAAAAAACTTAAATAAAGGACATAAAAGCATAAAACAAAGACATGTAAGCATAAAAACAACAAATATAAGCAGGATAAGCAGGAAATAAGCAGGAAAACAGTTAATAAGCCAAGCTACAGTAAAATTAATCAAAATATGAAAAAGAGAACTTACAAGGGTCCTATGCTCTTGGCAATGAAATAAGCTCTTAAAAAGCTTATAAACCTTTCCTAAAGCTTCCCATGAAGTACTAAACCAAAGGCCATCCAATATACACCTTGCTCCTTGCTTTCTTGGATAAATTTTTGTATTTTTTAATGATTTTATTTTATTTTTTTGGACAGAAATGAAAACAAACTTATATATAGGCTTTTAATGACTTAAAAGCGTGATATGAGCACTTAAACAACGTAATTTTAATTGACAAGTATATGTAAATGCATGTATTTAAAGGAAAGTTCTTAAAATTTGCATTAACTAAAAGAAAAGATACAGCTGAAATGTTTAAATGGGACAATTAATTAAATGACAACGTATTAAAAAAGACAGAATTAAATATTCGTACAAATTTTGGTTAATACAAACTAATGGACTTAACACTAAAATTCGACAAAAACTAATAAGCTACATATGCTTATATTTATACTAAAAGCTCTATAACTTCAAGTCTTGAAGTGTGCTTGTTTACTGAGGGGGAGAGAAGCTTGTGTTTCTTGTGTGAGAGAGATTCCAAAGAGTGTGTTAGTTGTGTGAGAGAGTCTTCAAAATCAATCATAGCCCTTGAATTTTGCTTGGTGCCCAAGTCGGTTGATCAAAACCATTGATTTTCTTGTCCAATAATGTTTTCTTGGATTGCCAAAGTGGCACTTGGACATATATGATGTGGGGTTAAAAGGGATGGTGATGGATTTGGAGTAGGGGGAACAATAAATGAGGTTGCAGGGTGGTTTGAGAGAGATAGGTGGGGGTGAACAGGTTTTTGGCGGGGAAATGTGGTTTTGTTATAACTAGGGTAAAGGTTTTAGAGATTGACACATTTGGTCCCCCATGTTGTAGTGTGGTTTTGCAACCATCGTCCTTGTCGGTGTTGAAGAGTTTTAGGAATTGGCAGGTTCAACCCTTCATTTTGTTACTTGTGTTTGCAACTTTAGTCCTTTGTGGTGTATAATAGACTAACATCAGTTAAGGGTTTTGGGCCACATACGTGTGTCTTGGGCCAGTTTGGTATAATAGGGATTTGGGCCCCATTTGGTCTTCATAATGCTTTAAATGGGCTGACCCGACCCATTAGATGGGTATGAGTGGGCCCATTTAACATTTCTTTGGTTTTGGCTTAGTCTTTGACTTTGACTTTTGTCGGGGTTGACTTGGACCTTGACTTTGTTGACTTTTTGGTTGATTTTGACTTTTCATGCTTTTTCATTCCGTGCTCGATTTTGTTCGTTTTGGCTTCGTTTTTCGTCCTTTTGTCGGATATCCGTTTCCTGCACAATATAAGTAAAAACATACAAATACAATGTATTTTTGGTACGTTTTTAGTCATTTAAGTTCGGTTTTAATGAAAAATGGTATGTGTAATTAAACACATACCAAGCATCAACTAGTGAGTATAAGGAATTTTTTTTTGTGAAATCTCAAAAAGAAACATCCTCTGGTGGCGGTCCCCCAAATATCATGGGCGGCCCCCATAAAGTCCAGACGGCCCCCCAAAGCAATCAAGGGGTCGCCTGTCTGTTTACCAGAATATAAAAAATCCGTTTCTTTTCAAAAATCCATTTTGGTTCCTAGACCAAAACACATAATGGTAAACAATATTAAAATTCCTGTTGCTAGTGATAATGAGGTCAAATAATTTTATAAACCAACGTTAAAACCCGGGGTTGGATTTTATAAATCAATTTTTAGGTCAAAAACTCCACCACCTAAAAGAGTCAATAATAAATATCCTCGCTCTAAGACACCTCAATCAAAAAGAAATATTGGTCGACAAAACCAACCTCATGGATTTCCCGTAACTTAGAACAACTTCCAACATCAAAATTACATGCCATGGGAAATGTGTCCTCCTTTCCACATCCTAATCAATTGCATCAAATGCAAGGGATGTTTAGCACTAACAACTTTGGACCCATGAGATATTGAGGACCAAATGTTTGAGTTATTGTCTTATATAAATAGATATGCCTTGGAGTCAACTTGGAACTCGATGAGTGGATAAAGGATAGCGGATGCTCTAAACATATGACGGGTAACCGAAAGCTCTTCTCAAGCTACAATGCATACAACGGAGGTAATGTTAATTTTTGGTACTAATCTTCGCGGTAACATCATTAGCAAAGGTACGATTTTGAATGCCTCTCTCAAAATAGATAATGTAGAACATGTAGATAAATTAATATTTAACTTGCTAAATGTAGGACAAATATGTGATAATAAGTGTAGAGTAACTTTTTTTAAACATGATAGTGAAATCACTAAGGATGGTAAGATAGTGAAATCACTAAGGATGGTAAGGTTATGGGCAGAGGTATTAGGAAGAAAGACTTATATGTGATGAAATTAGGAAATAAGCCAAAAGTCAAAATTTATCTTGCAACGATTGATGAAAACTTCATGTTGTAGCATAGGAGATTAGGTCACGCAAATATGCGTCTCATTCAATAGTTAGCATCTAAGGAATTAGTTAGAAACTTGCCTAAGCTTAAGTTTGATCAACACTTCTGTGATGCTTGCAAAATTGGAAAACAAGCTCACGCTAGTCACAAAGCTAAGAATATAGTCACAACGACTAGATGCTTAGAACTCCTTTATATGGATCTCTTCGGTCCATCCGCCGTACGGAGTTACGGAGGAAATCTTTACACCTTAGTCATAGTAGATGACTACTCTAGGTATACTTGGACAAGATTTCTTAAGAATAAAACAGGGCTTTCGAGCAATTTGAAATCTTTAGTAAGAAAATACAAAATCAATTAGGATGTTCAATAGTGTCAATTAGGACAGACCATGGTAGAGAATTTTTATAATGAAGTGCAATTTGGAGAGTTTTGTAATGCCAATGGTATTACACATAACTTCTCAGCTTCACGCACTCTACAATCAAATGGCATATTAGAAAGGAAAATATGACACTACAAGAAATGAGTAGAACAATGTTGAATGAACAATCGTCACCACAAAAGTTTTGGCGTAACGTCGTAGATACTTCAACATATATCCTTAACCGAATTCTAATTAGAGCTATCTTAGGTAAAACACCTTATGAACTCTTGAGAGGTAGGAAAGCTACTCTTGATTACTGTAGAGTGTTTGGAAGCAAGTGCTTCATCTTAAAAACCAAAGACTACCTTACTATGTTTGACCTAAAGTCATACAAATGTGTCTTTTTAGGTTACTCCCAAAATAGCAAAGCCTATATCATCCTTAATAAACACACCATGAAAATCGAAGAATCATTCAACGTAACATTCGATGAAACTCCTCCACCCTCTAAGACATCACCTTTGATGAATGATGACTTGGATGAAGAAGAAGCAATTAAGGTTACTAAAAAGAGAAACTTAGAAAATGACATTGAGGATGAAACTTTAGAAATTGACAAAATAGTTAATATTAAAGAATCTAGGAACCATCCATTAGAAAATGTCATAGGAAACCTTAACCAAAGAACTCTTAGGTCACAAGCCCAAAACCAAAGTAACTTCTTTTGTTTTATATCTATTATAGAACCTAAGAATATGGATGAAGCCTTAACGGATGAAAGTTGGTTAATCGCTATGCAAGAAGAATTAAATCAATTTATTGCCAACGATGTTTGGGAGTTAGTACCACAGCCTAAGAATATGAAAATTATAAAAACTAAGTGGGTGTTTAGAAGTAAGTTAGACGAGAATGGTATTGTTTCTCAAAATAAGGCTAAGTTAGTTGCTAAAGGCTATAATCAACAAGAGTGCATCGATTATGATGAAACTTATGCCCCTGTTGCTAGACTTTAGTCTACTAGAATACAATTAGCTTATGCTTGTGCTTTAGATTTTAAGCTATTCCAAATGGATGTAAAAAGTGCATTCCTAATGAGGAGGTATACGTGGCACAACCTCCAGGATTCATTGATTTTGAAAAACCAAATCATGTTTATAAACTAAAGAAAGCTTTATATGGTCTTAAACAAGCACCCAAAGCTTGGTATGATAGATTTAAAGCTTTTATTATTAAACATGAATACAAAATGGGAATGGTAGATACCACACTTTTTACTAAGAAGAAAAGTTCAAATATCATCATCGTTTAAATATATGCCGATGACATTATATTCGGTTTGACTTGTCAAGACATGTGTGATGAATTTCCCAAAATCATACATGACTAGTTCGAGATGAGCATGATGGGTGAACTTAACTTCTTCCTTTGATTACAAATAAAACAAATAGAAGATGGTATCTTCTAATAAACTAAAGAAATGCTTAAGAAATTTGGCTTAGAAGTTTCTAAACCAATGAAAACCCCCATGTCCTTGGATACTAAACTCACGAAGGATAAAGAGTATGAGTCGGTAGATAGTACTAAATATCGAGGCATGATAGGTAGTTTACTCTACCTAACGGCAAGTAGGCCCAATATCATGTTTAGTGTCTGCCTTTGTGCACGCTTCTAAGAGGCTCCAAAAACCTCTCATCTTGAAGCGGTTAAGCGTATCTTCTGATACATTAAAGGCACTACACACTTAGGATTATAGTATCCTAAGGGGACCAGCATAGAAACCGTAGTATATGTTGACTCTGATCATGCGGGAGATTATGTAGACAGAAAGAGCACTAGTGGCATTTGTACATTCGTGGGATGTTGTTTGACATCTTGGTTCTCGAAGAAACAAATCGCTCTTGCTATACCTATTACCGAAGCCAAATACGTAAGCGCCGGAAAGGCAAGTCAACAAGCACTATGGATGAAACAAGCTCTTATCGACTACGACGTTCGACTCGACGACGTCCCTATCATGTGTGACAATAAAGGCGCGATTAACCTTAGCAAAAACCCGATGCAACACTCTTGAACCAAACACATCAAGATTCGTCACCACTTTCTTCGTGATAATGTCCCGAAAGGACATATCTCTATCGAAAAAGTGCCGTCCGTCGACAGCATTACCGACATTCTTACTAAACCTCTTAAACGTGAATCATTTAACTATCTACGTCTTGGTTTAGGAATGATGGAACACATTCCATAAATCGTATCTCTCTTCTTCTGTCTCGATTCTAGTCTGTGTTCCACTCTGTGTCGTGACAACTCAAATACTTCGTCCGAAGTACTTTAAGCATTTTTAATTTGCGAAATGCAAATTAAAACGTCACTCTTTCCATAAATATTTTCTGTCAAAAATCGCGTCAAAAACCCTCTGCTGAGGGCGACCTCCATATCTATGGCGGCTCCCTGATTAAATCAGGCGCCCCTCATATCGATATGGGACCGCCACCAGACGAGATCAAATGTCCATCACCCCATTTTTGTAAACACAAAAACAAACACCCCCTCTAAAACCACCATTAACGAACCACGAACCAAAACCTTAAAATCAACCACTAAAACATTAATTGAAGATCAAATCAAAAGATCATCAATTGTAAGTCATTTCATCTATTTTCTTTCTAATTTGTGTCTAGGGTTCATGTTGAACAAAAAATCAAAATTGGGAATTTTTATTTTTCTTATGTTTGTGTGCAATTAGGACTACAATAACACACTGTATAACTAATATGCTTCTCGTAGACATAGGATTTGCATGATTGAAGAGTGTTTATCAAAAATTGTTTTCGCACAAAACCCCAATTTTATTTTAAAATCACTCACGTTAGGAACTCCATAAAAATACTTTTATGCATTGTTAATACATCCTAAAAACATTTTTGCATACATGCATAATGATCTCATGAACAAAATTCGAGATACATAGTTCATATGTATTTTTTGACATGTTTGGATGAGCAAAATTGACTTAAGGAGCATTTGGGTTAACTCATAAGTTTTATTTTTAGAGTCGAGCTAGCCACAACTTCATATTTGTTACACATAGGCACATACTAGACATGAGTTCTTGTTAACATTATAATTTCAGATTAATAAAACATGGAATTACTCTTATTTTAGGTGACAATGTGATGAGGTGTCATTTTATACACTATTTCAGGGTCATTTAACCCCCTAAATCGTGCAAATATGCCCAGATTATGTGCTTAATCATTTGTTTTCATGTTTTTAGCACTTGGATGGATTTTGGAGGAAATACACGTGACTTGGGCTCATTTTGAAAAGAAACGGACAAGACTACGACTCTACACCAAATCCTTGAAGAAGTTGTGCATACAGAGTGTGGAGACGGCGTCGCGTGTTTCAAGCGACAGCACCAGGACGTTTAAAGTGACGGCGTCAGAGATTTGGTGACAGCGTCAGAACATGGCCGACCTAAAAAACCTTAGAAGATTTTGTGTCACAAGATTGAGAAGATCATTTCACCTGCGCGTGAAGTACCAGATATTGTTTTGGTCATAACTCCTTCATACGAACTCGGATTTCGACGATTCAATAGCCCACGCGATCGCAGAGATAAAATCTACAACTTAGAGAAAAAGTCATGGCGATAGCGTCACTTGTTAACCCCGAAGCCATCGTGACAAACCGACTTACGGTTTGCCTATATATTATGACATCCGTGATTTAATCAGGTTAGTGATACCTTTAGAAATGGCTAAGAGTTCATTTTGTGTGATTTCTTGTGTGCTATGTGTTATATATGTGTGCTAAGTGGTTTGAATAGGTGCATGATATCATTTTAAGGTGTATGATCATCTCATTTTGAGTGCGTTTGTGTTTGGTGATGAGTATTCCATTTGTTCACGTATAGTGATAATGGAAAGGAATGGCGTATTGCATGCAATGCTACTTCAATAGTTGGATGATTATGTGTTAAGCGTTTATGTGAAATGTTTCATGTTGGAAATAAGTGAAGTGAGTGAAATTTGGATATTTATAGTAGACTTTCTAAAAATAGAAAGTGAAATGTGAAATGAAAAGTTATATTTTTGGAAAGTTTAGTAAGTTGCGTTTATGTAAAAAGGTTTACCCAAATTAGCTTAGGTTTTCATGAAAACATAAGGTAATAAAGGTAATTAGTTAATTAATAATTAAAAAATAATAATAAAATAGTATAAGAGGAGGGGGGAGACGATCGACATAAGGGGTTTAGGGTAGGGTTAGGAGACCTAAACTTTGTCAAACTCTAAGACTGAAGGGATAAGGATACTTAGGGTTATATGCCAACAAACCTAGCTTATAATCTTTTCTCCCATTCTTTGTGTCGACCGAATATCTGCCCCAAGAAAACCTAGAGTGCCGAATTTGGTGTTTGATCCAAGAACATTCAAGAATTGTTGTTTAGGTGCTAACATTCAAGGTAAGTATGTTCATCTTAGCTAGTTTATGATATTCATGTAACATGATTTATGATGGATTTAGGGTCTACATAAAATACATATTATATATGAACTTTAATGATGGTATGATGATTAGGGTTAGTTTAGGATTATGATCATGCATGTTGCATGTTAGGGTTTGCGTTAGAACATGATTTAGAGTTGAGCAGATTTTGGGTCTGTGTTCAACTGATGATATCTAGGTGTTAGAAACATGTTTTGATATGATTTAAGGGCCTAAATTGTAGTTCAAAGAGTCTGTTTTTCAAAAAGTCTGGCCTCGAATGATTTTGAGTTCTGGAAGTTTGTTAAATGTTGGTTACAAGAAAAGTTGTCACGAGTCAGAATTAGGTTATGTTTAGGAGGGTAAAACCCTAACTTAAAAGTGGAATTAGAGATAGCCAATCTGTAGTAATTAGGTTCAATATGTATATAAAGAAACCCTAGAAGGATAGCTTCTTGTATGTCTAAGTATAGTAATTAGGACCATACATTTTAGTGTGCAATCAGATCCGAATTAGGACAGTTTTGAAGTTGGATTTTATTTGGGATAGTTGCACATGTAATGAGAACTAACAAAGCACAAGGTAGTTAGTAAACTTATAAATGAACTTAGGTAATTTTTGGTATAACTTATGAAGGTCAGCAAGTAAGGTTTTTAAGTTAGTAAAGATACACTAAAAGTCTGCATTTCTAAAAAAATTGTACTTAACTAGTGTAATGTGTTAATGAGGTGGTTAAGGTTGGGCATGGTATCTGGGTGACCCATGATGGTTAATCAAACCCTTAGACATCCATCATATGGACTAGAGCTTTTAGCTTGGTCGCGTGTAACCGTGTTTATTTATTTGTATAGTTACATGATAGGAATTGGAAGCTGCGTTTTGAGCATTCAGGTGAGTTACATAGTCCCACTTTTTATTGCGTTTTAAACTTGGGATGGAAATGATGCAAGTGTTGAAATGAGTTTTAAATTTCTGTAATTATGTGTTAGTGTAAATGCATGGACTATTATGTGACTGATATGCGTTATGTGCTACATGTTATGTGATGTGATATTGATGTGTGGACTAAGTCAGGAGAGTTACTTGCAGGTATCTATGGCCTGTTTAGTAGAAGGTATTGTGGTCTAGTCAGGAGGGTTACTTGCGGGTATCCATGGCCCGGGCTAGGGGAAACCACAGGGAGTTTGGTATGATCTGAGAGCGATTAAGGTCGTTTGCTTGGTGTATGGGTGATTGATTGGATTGAATTACATGTTAGCTTGTATGTTAGTTAGCATAATTGTCATGCAAATGTATTGTTTTATAATCACAGTAATTGGATAAATTGTTTTGGAAATTGATTAGATACGTGTGTCTGAAAACCTATGTTTCTCACCAACCGTTAGTTAACGTATAAGCATTATTTTTAGGTATTCAGCAGGATGAGATTAAAGTTAGGAAAAATGGCTAGATGGACCGTAGGCAGCTGGCGAAGTTTAATTATCTAGATTTTGTTATTTGTTTTGGATGATGAATGTTATTTGTTCTGCTCTGTTAGGATGTATGAATGTTTGTATGTCATGACGTTGGCATGAACTGCCTTCATTTCTATGTCAGACACCTTTTGGATTTTATTAATGCATTTGGGTATTTTCATGACACTGCGTGTCTATACCTTGTACTTTATGCATGTTTTAGTTCTCTATGTAGACATCAATGTGTTATGATGATTCCCTTTCTCGTTGAGCCTCGTGTTTCCGCCTTAGCGAGGTGTGACAGATTGGTATCAGAGCCAATGGTGATAGAGAAGTAGGTGGTTGAGCCTAGATTATAACCTAGGGGTCCTTCATATAGATGCATTTAGGACTCAAGTGTTTATTTTTATAACTGCTATGCTTCCCCTCTATTTTGCGTAGCTTTTATATTTCCTATTTTGTTAAGTTATCGTCTTAGTTTTGTTGCCTACCCATAGCTGATTTAGTGCTTATTGCCTTGTTATTAGTTAGCTATGCCTTTCCATTTCCATAAGAAGTTCCGTTGGGGAACCGTATTTGCAATTGGGCGTAGGAGTTTCATTGAATAAATCATAGGACCCGAGTTCCAATTGGCCTTTACCCATGCCATATTGAAGAGAAGATGGCCATAAAGGAGGTTAGGGGAGAGTCAGTCATGAAATGGAAGACAAAGGTGACAACCAAGGAGGGTATTATCATCAAGTTTCCTGGAAAGTTTCGTGGATACAAGTTAGCAACGGAAGAAGAAGTGGAGGAGAATGAAGGGTTGAAGGATTTTGCTGCCAATTACATCTACTTCATGCTGCTGGGTCTGGTTGTGCTCGGTGTATCTTGTTCCTGCTGGCTTGACTTATTTCTGTAAGGTAGTAACCTGTTTCTGCTGTGCTCAGCTTGATATTGCTGGTTGGTTGGTCTCTGCCACTAGTCACTTGGTTTCTGCTGGTAGTCTCCATTCCTGCTGGTGTAACAATGTATCTGTGCTGAATAGAACTAGTTTGTGCTATTGTCACATATTAATTCTGCTGCTTGACTTGTTTCTGCTGATTTTTTTTAAGACTTGTTACTATCATATGGTGATATGATAGTAACAGTTATTATCATGTTTATTATCAGGAGAATCGACGGCAAAAGTCCTTTTTCTACTTGAAAGAGTTGCTACCTCATGTCTATCGTGAGGATCTCCTTCTGTTACGTCGATGGATGAATAGGTATTTTCGGCTGAACCCAGATGTAGATGTTGGTTTAGACCTTTGGAGGGATGTCAATCTGTTGTGTCAGTCCCTTCATTCTGATGACGTGGAAGACTTTTGGAGAACACAAGATGAATGGGTTGTGAGCAGCTGGAAATTGTATCCCAAGAGCTCTGTTCATGTCTTGGACTTAACGAATGGGAAAACTGTTTATATGTTTGTGGACAAGGTCTATCCTATACGGGCTACACTGCTTGAACGGATGTTACGCCACAGGCTCACAGTTCCACCCTCATACTGTCGGGATGTTGTTGTTGCTGGGAGTGTTATTCAGACGATTCAAGCTGGCTTACGGGAATCATATGAGTGTCTTGCATCTGCCCCTATGTAAGTTGTTTTTATGTTTGTGTTTGTAGTTATTTTAATAGTTTAGTTAACTTATTTAAAAAAAAAAAACTTTAGTGTTGTATAAGTTTGGTGTTAGTGCTTGCACTGCACGACAAATGGTTTTCAGCTCACCATGGCTCACAGCTAAGAAAGAGTCTGGCTCACCATTGCAAAGGCTTTGGTTGTGTAACTTCAAATCTATCGTATTCCTTCATACTAAAAGATGTGAAGAGAAAAAATTTAAATTACTTCACATTTTGGAGTGTGAGCTTTTGTTTTCACAATAAAAAATGTGAAGTTTTTTATGACGTCACATTTATTAGTGCGAACAATGTTTACACACTTATAAGTGTGAACATCGTGAAATAAAAGTTCACGGCTTATAAAGTGTGAAGAAAAAAGCGTGAACAAGTGCTTAATTTGTTGTAGTGATATCTTCGTCTCCACCTTTCCCACGAAACATTAGACCCCTTCACATAACCGATAAGACTAATTATTTATTTAACAACTTTATAGTACAAGTCAATGTGACATCCGTGATTTAATCAGGTTAGTGATATCTTTAGGAATGACTAAGAGTTTGTTTTGTCTGATTCCTTATGGTGTTATATATGTGTGCTAAGTGGTTTGAATAGGTGCATGAAATCATTTTGAGTTGTGATCATCTCATTTTGAGTGCGTTTGTGTTTGGTGATGAGTATTTTATTTGTTCACGTATAGTGATAATGGAAAGGTAGGGCGTATTGCGTGTAATGCTACGTCAATAGTTGGATACTTTTGTGTTAAGCGTTTATGGGAAATGTATCGTGTTGGAAATAAGTGAAGTGAGTGAAATTTGGATAGTTATAGTAGACTTTCTAAATATAGAAAGTGAAATGTGAAATGAAAAATTACTTTTAGAAAGTTTAGTAAGTAGCGTTTATATAAAAAGGTTTACCCAAATTAGCTTAGGTTTTTTATGAAAATTTAAGGTAATGAAGATAATTAGTTAATTAATAATTAAATAAATAATAATAATAAAATAGTAAAAAGGGCGGGGGGACAATCGACCTAAGGGGTAGGATAGGGATTAGGAGGCCTAAACCTTCTCAAACTCTAAGACTTAAGGGATAAGGATACTTAGGGTATAAATACCAATAACCTAGCTTATAATTCTCTTCCCCATCTCTTTTTGCTTGCGATTTCAAGACCCCAAAACCTTTAGAGTGCCGAATTTGGTGTGTGATCCAAGATCATTCAAGAATTGTTGTTTAGGTGCTAGCATTCAAGGTAAGTATTTTCATCTTAGTTAGTTTATGATATTCATGTAGCATGATTTATGATGGATCTAGGGTTTACATAAAATTCAGATTATATATGAACTTTAATGATGGTATGATGATTAAGGTTAGTTTATGGTTATGATCATACATGTTGTATGTTAGGGTTTATGTTAGAACATGATTTAGAGTTGATCAGATTTTAGGTCTGTGTTCAACTGATGATATCTAGATGATAGAAACGTGTTTTGATATGATTCAAGAGCCTAAATTGTAGTTCAAAGAGTATATTTTTCAAAAAGTCTGGCCTCGAATGATTTTGAGTTCTGGAAGTTGGTTAAATGTTAGTTACAAGAAAAGTTGTCAAAACAGTAAATATGGGTCAGAATTAGGTCATGTTTAGGAGGGTAAAACCCAAATTTAAAAGTGGAATTAAGGATAGCCAATCTATAGTGATTAGTTTCAATATGTATATAAAGAAACACTAGAAGGATAGCTTTTGATTTTTTTTGTCTAAGTATGGTAATTAGGGACATACATTTTAGTGTGCAATCAGATCCGAATTGGGACAGTTTTGAAGTTGGATTTTATTTGGAGTAGTTGCACATGTAATGAGCATTTGGAAATCACAAGGTAGTTAGTAAACTCATAAATGAACTTAGGTGATTTTTGGTATAATTTATAGAGGTCATCAAGTAAGGTTTATAAGTTAGTAAAGATACACTAAAATTCTGCAATTCTGAATAAATTGTAGTTGACTAGTGTAATATGTTAATCAAACCTATAGACATCCATCATATGTATGTTACATGGACTAGAGCTTTTAGCTTGGTCGCGTGTAACCGTGTTTATTTATTTGTATAGTTGCGTGATAGGAATTGGAAGCTGCGTTTTGAGAATTCAGGTGAGTTACATAGTCTCACTTTTTATTGCATTTTAAACTTGGGATGTAAATGATGCAAGTGTTGAAATGAGTTTTAAATTGTTGTGATTATGTGTTATTGTAAATGCATGGACTATTATGTGACTAATATGCGTCATATGCTACATGTTATGTGATGTGATATTGATGTGTGGACTAAGTCAGGAGGTTACTTGCGGGTATCCATGGCCTGTTTAGTGGAAGGAATTGTTGCCTAGTCAGGAGGATTACTTGCGGGTATCTATGGCCTGAGCTAGAGAGAAAGAGATTTGGTATGATCCAAGAGCGATTTAGGTCGTCTACTTAGTTATCTAGATTTCGTTATTTGTTTTGGATGATGAATGTTACTTGCTTTTGCGTTGTTAGGAAGTTTGGATGTTTGCATGTCTTGACTTTGGCATGAACTGCCTTCATTTCAATGTCAGATGCCTTTTGGATTTTATGGATGTGTTTGGGTACTTTCATGACACTACATGTCTATACCTTGTATTTTATGCATGTTTTAGTTTCTCTATATAGACGCCAATGTGTTGTGATGATTCTCTTTCTCGTCGCGCCTCGCGTTTCCGCATTGGCGGGTGTGACACTTAAGGCCCAATAAGCAAAAAACTAGTCACTTTGAAGGTTTAGAACGGATTTTTAAATAACTTATACTTGTATATATTAAATTGGTTAGAATAAGTCATTTGGGAAATACGTTTGATAAAACATCACGTAAACGTAAATTTTGGCATTTTCTCAGAAATTATGATTTGAGGAAAGTATTTGGAAATAAGGTTTAAAAACCTTGGAAAGATTTTATGAACAAACGGCTCATGCCAAAATTTTGTAAAAATTTCACACTTAGAAATATTTCACTAAAACTTACTTTTTCAAAGTACGACAAACGGCCCGAACACCTCTGATTATTGATAAGTATCTTTGAGCGCTCCAAGTCATTGACACCGGATTTACCCTTAGAAACTTTGAGTTATAGACTATCATCTCCAACTTCTCATATACTTGACTACATGTCCTTCCTTTATGTTTCCACATCGGGGGCTGTCTTCTGAAATTCTTTACATTAATTATGAGATCATTAGCAATGTTCATCCTCATTGTTCAAACTTTAGCTGGTCCTACCCTTTTCAGTATACGACGCCAACAAATACGCTTACTCTTCCTAGACGATGAGGACGCAACCGTCGCGACCCTCCACTAACCTATCTCACGCTACTCGACTTAATATGAGAACCTTCTTACAAAATACATACATAAGACTCTTACGGTCTGTACAAATAAGACATTATGTACCATACAAATATCATCTCTATAATTTCAATTTAAGACTATGACTACCAACCTTATACTTTAAATTTGACATAACTTTGCAATTCCTTCAATTGCCTTGAAACAACCATTCTGACATTAGGAAACCTTCATTCTTGCTTCTTTAATCATCATATACGATGATTGTTCCTCCATTCGGAGATGCAACACAAATAATCTTTCTATCTCTTGTAGTCTTGCCTCGATAATTGGTCAACGATTCTCTTCTTCAAAGATTCCTTCAGTCCTAATCCCCTTAGATTCACGATTTACACGACGGTACGAATAAGTCGCAAAACATCTTTTGGCACCAGACTTCAAACGCGAGCAGGTTTTACATTCTTCTTTCACGTTGATCTTCTCGACTTTCTTTTAACAAATATATCGATCTGATCGATTGCACTAGTAACAAGCGTTCATACAAATCTACACCGACTCATACCCCGTTTCGTACAAGCCGTTTTGGTTATGATAAAGACCGTATAAAGAACGACTGATCCTCCTTTCCCCTATAGATACATGATGTTTTGCAACACGACACCTTCTTTGTCACACACCGCCAAGGCGGAAACGCGAGGCGTAAACAAGAATGGATATCATCACAACACATGGTGTATATATAGAGAATACTAAAAT
>BQNB010001611.1:0-17593 GCA_026074375.1 Tanacetum coccineum | reverse complement strand
CTATCCTTCATCTCGAACACTAAGGGAAACTACCACGTAGGCTTGTTGAACTCTGCCATGTCGGAGTCTGCGACCAACATGTCATCAACCTTTAATAGTTTTCTAATGCAGGATGAACCATCTTTTTAGAGTAGCAACATTGGTTCATGTCACATTACTCGCACCTTATCCTTTTGCATAAAATAGTCAAATTTCAAGTAACGTAGCCTCGGTGCTTGAATCAGTCCGTACAAAATTTCCTTCAATCTTCACTCTAGGTTTTCTTCCTGCTTAGCTAGCTGAAAACCCTCGATTTTGTGTTGTGTAGATGTATCATTCAAGGCTCCCATATAGGAAGGCTCCGGCATCTACAATACTCAAGACTAACTTGATTATAGTCATGATGTGTGCTTAAACACACATCAGTTATATCCCGAAAATCACTATAAACAGACTAATAACACTAAAATATGGATAAATATGTTGCAAATATATTTGTATTGTGTTTTTATGTCTTACATGTATAAAGGATTGAAAACAAAGAAAAAATGGTAATTTTCAGGTGACTTTTGATGACGTTTTCACGTTTATCAAGATTCAAACGAACTCGTGAAAATCCCACGAGCACACCGTTAGAAAAAGCACAAAATTACAAGTCTATCAGTACCTTACTTGACCCCCGAACTTTTCTTATTTGAACTTTATCACGCCTTATATGAACCTTTTATTATTAATGAACCAGGCCAGACCCTTTATACCTTAAATATATTTTAAGTCCATAAAATAATGTAACTATGCCCTAGCTCTGTTGGTTCATGAGTGTGGCTTAGGTTCATGACCTTGAGGTCATGAGTTCGAGTCCCTCTTGATAAAACACTGGGTATTAGTTGCTTATGCCACGTGGACCAATCACAAGGTGACACGTGGCAACCCGACCCGTCCATGACCTGTTGGGAATTATGGACTTCTACAAGTTAGTACTGCTGGTTCAACTTGATACTGCTGGTGATGGTTAGTGCTGCTGATGAAGATTTGTGAAAACAGTCTAAGTCATTAGTACTGTTATTTATATTAGTTAGTACTGCCAGTACATTGTTAGTACTGCCAGTATAGTTAGTACTGTTAGTTAATAGTTAGTGTTGTTAGTCTTATATAGTTAGTACTGCTATTATGATATGCATGAGTTAAATTAGGAATAGATATGCATTATCATTGTACGCGTTTTGTAAGCCCATTAGGGTTTCCTTAGTGTATAAAAGGAACCCTACGGCATAGTTAGAGAAATATATAGAATTCATATCTCATAGTTAGTTATTCTGTAACCTAGGCAGAATATTAGCAATCAATATATTCAAAGTTTAGTATTCATTGTTCTTCTTAGTATTACAAGTTAGATTCCGCATAACTTGTAGTATTCACAATCATAGTTTCTCTTATAGTTAGTTTGGATTTATCCAGGTTAACTAAGCTTTAACAAGCTAATAAGATCTGTTCATTAGGATCAACAAGTGGTATCAGAGCTTATTGAGAAACTCTGAATAAGAAGAACACTATATCTACACAAGATCTCATAATCAAAGAGAAGATGGAATCACAGTCAGAAACTACCCAAACAATGTCTGCACTAAAACTTCCAGTACTCAAAACTGGAGATTATGATCTATGGAGCATAAGAATAGAGCAATATCTTACTCACACTGATTATTCTCTTTGGGAGGTTATTGTGAATGGTGATGCACCTGCTATTGCATCAGCTAGTACTGAAGGTCTCATTCCTCCCAAAACTGCTGAACAAAAGCTAGCAAGAAAGAATGAATTGAAAGCAAAAAGCACTTTGTTGTTAGCCATTCCTGATGAGCACCTATTAAAGTTTCATGGAATCAAGGATGCAAAGACCCTATGAGAAGATATTAAGACCAGGTTTAGAGGCAACAAACACTACAAGAATCCTATCAATTTCCCACAAAAATCACCCATGGAAGATGATTTGTGGGTACCTACCCACAACTTACCCACATATTACCCACGACCAGGGGAATTGAAAACTTAGAAAACTTACCCACAAATTGCACACGTCTTTTGCCACCAAATTACCCACATAATTAGTTTTTGTGTGTATTTTGTGGGAAATGTAGTGTCCTTAAAACATTTCACACGAATTACACACCAATTTGGCAACCATGGGCAAATATGTGGGTAATGTTGTGGGTAAATTTATGTTACCCACAAATTTCATTTATCCTATTTGTTTGTGGGTAATTTTCTATGGGTAATTTGTGGGTATAAATATACACACAACTTTACGCACCTTTCTTTTCGTGAGTATTTTGTTGTAATTAATTTTACTAGGTAATTTGAGGAGAATATTTACATACGCCTTTACATATATAAAAAGACTACTAAAATTTTATCCTAATGTAAAATAATTTTTTTGTGCTAAATATCTATGTAATTTTTTTAAATAAGTGGTGTAATTTAGGTTATTCGGGTTCAAATTCGGTTTTCGGTTCAGTTCGTTTGAATTCTAGTTCGGTTCGGTTCGATTTTACGGGTTAACAACAAAAAAAATTAATTAACTAATCGAACCGAATTAACCGAACAACGAGATAACCAAACCGATCAACACCCCTATTCCGAAGGCAACCATATTTTTTTTAAGGCCCAACTTTCTAGTGATTTGATAAAATAGCGGCACATCACAAAATTTCTAATTTTTTTTAAACAGTTGAGCGCCACTCAAAGTGATGGGTGGTTTCAAAATTGTAACTTGCTTTATGAGAGAATAAAATTTGTTTCCCTCTTTTATCCACGAACAAAGTACTAAATTTGTTCTCCACAACTTCACCAATTTCCTCCTAATTCGCATATATAGTTTCATGACAATCAAGGTTAAATGAATATAATATTTTCATTGCATGACAAATATACGGTTGTTATATTTTTTTTTCTAACAGGTTTTCAAGTGTCGATGTTGTTTATTTAAATTTGTTTATATCAATCATCGATGGTGTAAAGTGATTATAACCGGAATTCGTAGATGTGATTACATACTTTTATTTTGTTCTTGACTGTTTGTTACTTTGTTCATGTATCCTTTGTTCCTTTGCCATCTCTTTGATGGCTAGGAGTGCAGTAATTTTTGCAGATTACCTTGCTTCTTTTCTAATAAGAATTAGGGTTATTATATAAAGAAGTTACTATACTTTCTCAAAAAGTTCGCCTAAGTTACTAAACTTTCAATTTGTTCACTTAAGTTACTAAACTTATAAAACATGACATTTGGGGTTACTCAACATTCAAAAATATACGTAAACATCATTGAACTTGTAAAAACATAACATTTATGTTACTTAACTTACCTAAAATATACGTCCAGGTTGCTCGGATTAACATTGAAATTATGGGGGTGTATGTTTATCAAAAGTTTAGTAACCTAAGTGAACAAAATGAAAGTTGAGTAACTTAGGGGAACTTTTTGGGAAAGTATAGTAACTTCTTTGTCTATTAACCCTAAGAATTATTGACACACAAATTGAAGCAAAGTGCAAAAACTGAAACGAGAGCACAAATGAGTAGGGGTGAGCATCGGGACGAAACCGACCCGTCCCGACCCGATCCCGACTCATCCCGAAACCGACATCATGGAAAACCCAAACCGAATCCCGACCCGATTTAATCCCGAACCGAACTCGAGTTTTAGGCCCGAGTAATGCCCGGTTTGTGTGGTTTTCTTGTGCTATCCCACTCATCCCGAGTCCGTACCGACCGAGTCCCGACATCGAGGAAAAACCCAACCCGATCCCGACCCGAGAAGGTCGGTTGTGTCGTTGGTGTCGTTTCGGTCGGTTTGTGTCGGATTTTTTCGGTCATCGGTCGGTTATTGCTTCACCCCCCCCTGAACAAATGAGAATGTAATGATACACCACAAAGTAATATATTTTTATTTTTTGTGCCTTACGTTTTATATATGTGCAACATATCATAATAACTTATCTTTTTTTTAATTGAGCCGATCTTATCTTTTGTAGAGGTAAAGCAACTGAGGATTGTTAAGTTTGAAAGCCAAACAATGTTGGATCTCATATGGTTATGTAATCATTTGCAAAAGCTGATTTTATGTGTTCTATATGCAAGGTATGATGAGAAGTGTTAGTTCCAAGTGAAGACCAACATACACAATAACATCAGAGGGGGATATGACATTGTTTTTCAGCGCTTCACTTAACAAGGAAACCATTTCAATGGATTTGGATTATGCCTTGCGAATATACCTAAACATGTAAAATATAAGAGTTACTTGTATATGTATTTTTTGAATAATGGCTAGACTTGTTATTTTGTTATGATAGTAAATGACCAGGTTTGTGATTATATTTGGATGCAATATTTTGATAAATTACAAAAAAAAATTCGTTATTTACGTTTGGCATTCCATTTGTAGACATACACCTATATGAAATGCATTAGAGTATACTGAATTATATTGGCTACTAATTTCCTCGGATTTTACTAAATGCTATTTCGTGGTAAATCATAATTGATGGACCTAATCTTTACTTAAAATTACCCACTATTATGTTTAAACCATGGTTAAATTTACCCACAATATTACCCAGAACTCTATCAACGGGTATTTTTATGGTGAGATAGAAAATCCCATGCAATATTACCCACATACAAAGCACAATCACCCACCTATATTACGTGGGTGAATTTACCTATAAAGTGAAAATGTCATGGGCAAAAAATTAGCCTCGAAGGTTTTACCCATCATCATCTAGTCATGGGTAATCTGTGGGTATTAACCAATTACCCACGAATTTGAGTCTTTTACCCATGAATTTTGCCCGTGGTTATATGCCAGAATTCTTGTAGTGAAAGAATAAAAGAAAATGCAGAAAACCATTCTGAAGCAGCAATATGAGAATTTTACTGCATCAAGATCTGAAGGACTGGATAAAACCTATGATAGGTTTCAGAAACTCATCAGCCAATTGGAAATTCATGGTGAAGTAATCTCCCAGGAAGATGCAAATCTTAAGTTACTAAGAAGTCTACCATTAGCTTGGAACAATATTGCCTTGATCATGAGAAACAAATCTGATCTAGACACAATGAGCATGGATGACTTGTACAACAACTTGAAGGTGTATGAAGCTGAGATTAAAAGCCAATCAAGCTCAAGCTCAAACTCTCAGAATGTGGCTTTTGTATCTTCAGAAAACACTAGCAGCACTAATGAAGCAGTTAATACTGCTTATGAAGTTTCTACTGCTAACTCACAAGGACAAGCTTCTTCCTCATCCTATGCTGATGATGTCATGTTTTCCTTCTTTGTCAGTCAATCTAATAGTCAACAGTTAGACAATGAAGACCTGGAGCAGATTGATACTGATGATCTTGAAGAGATGGATCTCAAATGGCAGGTGGCCATGCTTACCATGAGAGTGAAGAGATTCTTAAAGAAGACAGGAAGAAATCTTAACTTCAATGGCAAAGAAACTGTTTGCTTTGATAAGATAAAGGTTGAATGTTACAACTGTCACAGAAGAGGTCACTTTGCTAGAGAATGCAAGGCACCACAGAATCAAGGGAATAGAAATGGAGATGTTCCAAAAAGAATTGTACCAGTAGAGACTCCTACAAATGACTTGGTTGTTCAAGATGGGATAGGTGGTTTTGATTGGAGCTTTAAGGCTGAAGAAGGACCCACAGACTTTGCTCTAATGGCCCATTTTTCTTTAGTTTCATCCAGTTCATTAAGTTCAGACTCTGAGGTATCCACTTGCTCTAAAGCTTGCTTAAACTCCTATGAGTCCTTAAAAGAACACTTTGATAAATAGAAAGAGCAGCTTAAAAAATCTAACCTAGAAATAATAGGTTATCAATTAGGCTTAGAATAATTAGAAGCTAGAATTGTTGTTCATAAAAAAATGAAGTTGTTTATGAGGAAGACATTGCATTTTTGAAATATGATTTTAAGGTAAGAGATAATTCTATTACAGACCTTAAAAATCAGTTAGCGGAGGCTTTAAGAGAAAAGGATGATTTGAAACTCAAATTAGAAAAGTTTGAAACATCATCTAAGAAACTAATTAATCTATTAAATAGTCAAATAAGTGTTAATAACAAGACTGGTATTGATTTTGACAGTCAAATGACTGGGAATGAATTGCATGATATTCATAAGAATAATAGTGAAGTGTTCATAAGTGCATCTGATAGTAGTGTGAATGATATTGAAGAGGAAAATAATCATGTAAATGATAGGTTCAAGAAGGTTGAGGGATATCATGCAGTTCCTCCTCCCTACACTAGAAACTACATGCCCTCAATACCTGACTTGTCCTTTGCTAGATTAGATGATTCTGTCTATAAGACTAATGTGAGTGAAACTATCACTAGTGTGCCTAGGAATGAATCAACTGCATCTAAGTCTTTGTATAGATAATTTGGACCTACGTGATGTTAAAATCATTTTTGTTAAATAAAATATAATAATACTAGGAAATCTAGTTACTTAAACATAAAATTATAGGAAGATGAAAAAACCTTAGAAAGTCAGAGTCATATAGGGTGGATAAGGAAATTTTAATGATAATGTCTCAGAAAAGTAGGGTGCATGTTTTGAGTTCAATAAGAACGCTTGTTTTGTTATGTGGACATGTTCTTATACCATTTCAATTAAGGGACTGTAAACTTTTATGAGAATAAAAATGGTTGGATAATTCTATGTTGAATAATATGGGGAAGGGTTTACTGGTCATAGGGGAAGTTAGACCAGTAGGGAACAATGCTCAAAGGGTAAATCTCTAAATTAAATTGTCTCAACCTCACCATAAAAGAAATTTTGGTTCCAACTGCAGTATTAACAAAGTCTGGCAACGTATACAAGTGAATTACTAACGAAGCAAAGCTCCTTCAAGAGCAGCAGGATCAATTAGTTGCCAGATAATGATACATACTGTTGCATCTAGACCAACTATGACTAATGCAAATATAACAAAAAAAACATAAAACCAGTATGGAACAATGCTCAGAGGGTGAATCACCAAAATAAATTGTCTCACCCACATCCTAAAAGAAATTTTGTTCCAGCTGCAGTCTTAACAAAGTCTAGACAAGTACCGGTTAATACTGCTAAGCAAAGCTTCCCAAGAGCAGCAGTATCAAATAGTACTGCCAGATATGTTAATACTGTTGCATCTAGACCAACTGTGAATGTTGAAAAACCAAGTTCAAATGTTTTTAATAAGTCACATTCACCAGTAAGAAGGTCATTTCACCAAAAATCAGCAGTTAAAACCAATAATTTTAATAAAACAGTTAATATTGTGAGGTTTAATAATGTAACTATTGCTGAGCCAAAAGCAATAGTTAGTGCTGCTTAGGGAAATGGGGATAATGCTGTTAAGTCCTCAGCATGCTGAATTTAGAGACCAAAAGGAAATGTTATAGACCATATCTCCAAAGACAGTGGATCATACACTCCTAAAAGATTTGACTATGTTGATCTACAAGGCAGACTCAAGTCAGTAATGACTTGGGTCCCCACGAGAAACTAATTCTCTTATTTTGAGTGCAGGGTAATCCACAACATGCTTTACAGGATCAAGGGATTTTTAACAGTAGATGCTCTAGGCATATGACTGGAAATAAGTTCTACCTCTCAGATTATCAAGATATTGATGGAGGATTTGTTGCATTTGCAGGAAGTCCTAAAGGAGGTAAAATTACTAGAAAAGGTAAAATTAAGACTGAGAAATTAGACTTTAAAGATGTATACTTTGTAAAGGAACTTAAGTTTAACCTTTTCTCTGTCTCACAAATATGAGGCTTGGTCATGTAAACTTTAAAACTATGAACAAACTTGTGAGGGAAAACCTTGTTAGAGGTTTGTCTTTAAAGATTTTTGAAAATGACCATACATGTGTTGCTTGTCAGAAGGGAAAGCAGCACAAAGCCTCATGTAAGACCAATCTTGTGAGCTCTATCAGCCAGCCTTTACAAATGTTGCATATGGATTTGTTTTGTCCAACTTTTGTAAAGAGTCTAAATAAAAAGATGTATTGCCTTGTTGTGACTGATGACTTCAGTAGGTTTAGTTGGGTTTTCTTTTTGGCCTCTAAGAATGAGACTAGTGGAATCCTTAAAACTTTTATAACTGGCATAGAAAATCAAATAAATCATAAGGTTAAAATCATCAGATGTTACAATGGAACTGAGTTTAAGAATAATGACATGAATCAGTTCTGTGGAATGAAAGGGATTAAGAGGGAATTTAGTGTGGCCATAACTCTACAACAAAATGGAGTTGCTAAAAGAAAGAATAGGACACTAATAGAGGCAGCTAGGACTATGCTAGTAGATTCATTATTACCTACTACATTCTGGGCTGAAGCAGTTAATACTGCTTGTTATGTTCAAAATAGGGTTCTAGTAACCAAGCCTTACAACAAGACACATTATGAACTATTACTTAGTAGACCACCTAGTATAAGCTTTATGAGACCTTTTAGGTGTCTGTGACTATTCTTAATACCTTAGATCCCCTAGGCAAATTTGATGGGAAGGCTGATGAGGGGTTCTTGGTTAGATACTTTATAAATAGCAAGGCTTTTAGGGTATTCAACACTATAACTAGGAAGGTAGAGGAGAACCTGCACATAAACTTTCTTGAAAACAAACCAAATGTTGTAGGGAGTGGTCCAGAATGGCTCTTTGATATTGATTCACTGACAAAATCTATGAATTATAAGCCAGTTACTGCAGGAAATCAAACTAATGTTGATGCAGGTATAGAGACAAATGTTAATGCAGGGCAAGTTGGATAGGAGAAAGCATCTAATAATGAATACATACTGCTACCACTCATGCTTTCTAATTCCACACTCTCTTCAAGTACTCAAAGCACATATGATAAGGATGCTGATGAGGTACCAGACAAAGGATATGATGATGTAAGTCAAAGAAATGGTCAAGAAAAGGAAGGAGGAGCTTCATATAAAGAAGATGACCAGCATGTGCAAGATTTCAGACTTGAATTAGATACTTTGCTTGTTCAACAGAAAGAATGTTATGATAACAACACTAACAGAGATAGTACTGCTAGTCTATCTGTTAGTACTACTGGGCCAAGTATTAATACTGCTAGTGAAAATATTAATACTGGTAGTCCAAATATTAATACTGCTAGTCCTACTCTTAATGATTCAAGTATGCAACCTTTGGAAAACACTGGCATATTTGATGATGCCTATAATGATAGAGAAGTGGGTATAGAGGCTGACCTTAACAACTTGGAAACCACCATGAATGTCAGTCCTATTCCTACAACTAGAATTCATAAGGATCATCCTATAGACCAGATCATTGGAGATATAAATTCAGCTACTCAAACAAGAAGGATGACTAAGATTTTTGAAGAACATGCTATGTTCAGTTACATCAAAAAGTAGAGGAGAACAAATCACAAAGATTATCAAAATTGCCTATTTACTTGTTTTCTCTCACAAATAGAACCTAAGAAGGTGATTCAAGCTTTGACAGATCCAAGCTGGATAGAAGCAATGCAAGAGGAGCTTCTGCAATTTAAAATCCAAAAGGTTTGGACTCTGGTGGATCTTCTTAAAGGCAAAAGGGCTATTGGAACTAAGTGGGTGTATAGAAACAAGAAAGATGAGAGAGGAATTATAGTTAGAAACAAGGCAATATTGGTTGCATAAGGTTACACCCAAGAAGAAGGAATTGATTATGATTGATTATGATAAGGTTTTTGATTGTCTGATTGATATATGTATGTTTGTTTGTGTGTTTGTATATGCTTGAACCTTCTATTCTTCTCTTATTTTTGTGTGCGTGCATGTTTGATTAAGTGTTGTTATGGCGTAATGCTTTGAACTACGGTGTAACTTGTTCCATTACGGAATAACCAGTTAAATTAGTAACGGCATAACTAGTATTATAAAAAAATCATCTCAGATTTGGTTATGGCGTAACTTGGTAGTGCTTGTTACGACATATCTCTGAACTAGGTCTGAGATACTAAAAATAGTTTGGGCATTGCTTGAACCTTTAAAAAAAATCTAATCTGCCTCTTTTTAATATGGAGCTTGCCAACCTTAATGTTTTATTCATGTGGTGTTTATGAGTCAAGTATATGCTAATATTGTGTGCTCTTCTTCTTTTGCTTAATTTTATTACACATTTAATACACGGGTTTGTTAGTGTGCAGGATGAGCAGTTATGAACAGGTTGAGGAGATAACATGAAGATTGGACATGATCAGAGATGTACAAGAAGCCTGTGGTGGAGGCTTGAGTCTAACTAAAAGAATTAATTAAAAAAGAAAACTGCTTTTCGGGAGACAACCCAACCTATCCTTGTAGATTATTTCATTTCCTTTCTGTATTTAGTTGGTATTGTATTTTTCTTACTTGATTTTGTAGTGGTAACAGAATTCGAGGTTACATCAAATCGTATTCATATGGTTTAAAATGTTTCTGTTTGGGCGTAACCACTCCGGTTACACCGTAACAAATAAATATACGGCGTAAACATCCTCTTTGGTTACGCCGTAACCTTATTTAAAATAGAATTTTCACAATTAAAGAACCACATAATTACGGCGTAACTCAATTTATGATTATGCCGTAATCCCTACCTGCAAATCATTAAATGTTTGAAAATTTTATAAAACCGTGTATATTGGTAAATGAACTTTGTGGGTATGTTCTCTGGAAACCCTCACGAGACTTTACTCGTCTACTTAGGCTACCAAGTGGTTTAAAAGGCTTGTTGCATACGCTAAATGCAATCGTGATTCCTACAAAAGTGAGTTAGGTTTTGTACAGTTTTGTATATTCTGTGCAATGTGCTTTTTATCTTGGAATATGATTTTGGTATTAGTCTTTCTTGCCGCTATACAGGTAATGCACTTGGAGTGGTGCTAGGATACTAATCAAGCAGCAAGGAAGCACTACAAACCGTACTAGTCGAATGCTATACAGGATGGTAGAGATGTTTGTAATGGTGGATGTTGCTCGAGGAAGCAGACTTGGAGTATGGCTTAGAGCATGCTGTCTCTTCATCATTTCAAGCAAATCCAGGGGATTTTTCCTATTTAATTCTACTCTTTTTCTATAAATTCATTTCCTTAATGTACAATAGGGACATTGTATAAACCAAGTGGGGGGATCGAAGTAGAATTATCATATAACTGATATTTGCCTTCACTTTTCTACTTTTCTTTGAAAAATTATGCCAATTTTAATTTTTTTGACTTGTTTTTCCTAATAAACTAGAATTAATCTTTGTCGGGCATACTATAACCCTTTATTCTAATTGGTAAGGTTAAGCCTAATGATTCCATTTTCATCTATTATACAAAAATCCACCAAATATATGAGTGTGCCGGTAGTATTGTAGACTTTAGAACTTGACATGTACATGATTTTGAGACCTAATTGATTAGCAGGAATAGATAGTTTGAGAAGGCAACGTATTAGGAATTCACCCAAATAGCCTTTATGTGTGTGTTTATCGACTTGTCACATTGACTTGTCGACCTCCCCGTGTTAAACCCTTATTTACATTCATTATTAGTGCAAGATACCCCTAGATCACCCTGTTTAGCCTATTCTTGTTTACACCAAATATGTCCGTTACACCAGTTCACCTTAGCATACCCTGTAGTCTATTTTTCTTTGTGTTGAAATTTCTGGCTACCTAAGTCCAAGGTTCGGGGAAAATGGTTCGAAGATTAGCACTTTCGTTGATGACATATTATATTGATCATAGAAGAACCCCTGATATTGTCACTTTCGATACTGTTTATCTTAAGTGGGGGAATGTGTTGGAGTAAAAAAATATAAAAAGTTAAAGAAAAAGGTGGTGCAACTATAAGCCACTTAATGTAATAGCTCCTGAGGTCGGTTACATATTATAAAATAGACTACGGGTAGTGCAACTATAAGCCACCTAGTGATGAAGAGGATGGTACAACTATAAGCCATCCTAGATTATGGGTTAGCATACTCCGCAAGATCTCATTATTAGCTAACCCATTGTGAAGATATGATCAAGTGTTCGCACTAGAAGACTTGGACTATGGATGGACAGTAGCCAGTTATGAATACCTTAGATCTGTATGACTATTTGTATTTTGTGTTTATCTTAACAACCATTAAATGTGTATCCCATGTCTATCATAACCCTTTATCACCCAATAAACCAATGTCACCTATGTTGCCTTTTAGAATTGTTTAGACCCTAACTCTAGTTGGTAGAGATTTGTGTACTTTCTAAGCTTATGATAGAATACATATTATGACAATGCAATCGAGTGATCACCCAGAAAATGAAACACATAGATTAGTGAGAGTATGAGTGTGGTTTGTTTTTCCTTTTGTGAGGAGCTCGGTTTAAAATTTTCTAGCATAAGTAATTTTTAAATTCATAACTTCCTTAATAATATGGGAGATATCTTTTTGAGAATTGTTTAAAAAGTCTACTTGAGGGCAAGTAGAGGTCAAGTGGGGGGATATTTGATTACATCAAATATTTAATACTTTTATTTATCAAATTCCTGAATTTATTGCCTTACTTTATATCATTTTTATATGAATTTGGTACTTAATTCATTTATATTTTGAATTCAGGTAAATACAGGCATTAGAATGGAAAAGATGTAGAAAACAAGCAAAGGAAGAAGCTAAAGGCCAGTTACGGCATAACCTCCCAGCAGGAGTTACGCCGTAATCAAGATTAATGAAGAAATGACTCAGCATCTACATGACGGCGTAAACACTTCATCACAATTACGCCGTAACATACCTCATTGAAGAAGGATAACAGATCCTAGTCACCATTACGGCGTAACAAGAACTATATAGTTACGCTGTAACATTTATTTAGCCTAGAAAAGGGAAGTCCACATCAGCATGGTTACGGCGTAACCTAACCCACCCATTACACCGTAATACATACGAAACTTATAAATAGAACCCCCATTATTGTATTTAAGGCATCCAATCCTGGTGTGTGAGTCGACAGCAAGAAGAAAGAGGAAAAGGGACGAACATTCCTGGTATAGGGCAACCCTTCAAGGTTTGCATGGCGTTCGACTAGGGGATCGAGAGCACTAATTCAACACAGTTTGTAATCATACTTCAACTTATTATGGTCAATTTAATTTAATGATTATTTTTATTTAGCGGATCAAGCAGTTTAATTTGTTGTTGTTATGAATTATGTTTTATTAGGCATTTAATTATTTAATTGTCTTTTTGATGATTAAGTTATGATCTTGCTGTTTTATCAATTTCTTTATTATTTTATGTAGTATGCTTTGAAATCCTTAAACTCCTTGCTAGGTCTTGATTTTAGGTTGAGTGTGCATTAGGTAATATGTGACCATCTGAACCTTAATGTGCACAATTGCTTACAAGGGACCAATTCTTGTAGTTGTTTGACCTTGACCCATAAGGTGAACCCTTAGCATTAAAATTAGGGTTAGGAGTTCAAGCTAATGAGGAGACCACCTATTAGGATTAAGCATATCTCATAAGATAAGTGGCATTAAGATTATGACAATTCATTACACTAGAGATCATAGTAATTAATTATGTTCATCCTTCCTATTTGTCTGCCACTATACCAATTCCCTTTTCGACAGCAAGGCTTACTACCCAAGCATCCTACAATAATTCTACTAAAATTCCAAATAGCTTTCTTTCATGCTTTCTTTTATGCTTTCTTATGTAAAACAATAAACCAGTTAGACAATTAGAGACACAAATCGTTTTTTGGGTCGACACCCGTGCTTACCAATCACTACACTATACACAATAGGGTACACTATTGTTTAGTGCTTAGGAATAGTCGAGGTAGTTAGGGTTTTATAAATGTAAAACCTGTTGTAGTTTCTTAAAGGAAATCACGCATCAGTTAGGTTGGTTCTACCTCAAACTAGAACTCGGTATTTAGCTTAGTACCAGAGAAAGTGTAAGCAATGTTGTGAAGGTTTCTTCACTAGTGAAGGAGCTTGTTAACATAGTGCATTGAAAATCTCGAGTTAGGTACTTTAGGAGTGGAGTAGGGCAAGAAAAGAAGTTCTTGTAGCCGAACCACTATAAATACTCTTTCATCGGTTCGATATTTCCATTATCTATCTATTATTAGGTATTTCCAACATGATTTTTAGGTTTCCAGTAAGTTTGACCACTATTGATCGCTGTTGACCAACATAGACCATCATTGACTATGGTTGACCTATTTGTTCCATCAATTTACATAAATCAGCAAGGTTCGTGGCTCAGTAGCGCCTAGACGGCGAAAGCGATTGATCGGCCTTCCATGCCTTATTTTTCAACACTACTCATTTCTCAATGCTCCATGAAATAGTATTTATGAGCGTTGAATATTTATGAGCTGTTTTATACATTATAGTTACACGATGACTACATTGCTAATTTTTTTTTTAGAAAATAACTGCTATTGTTCACGGCTGCACCTAATGCTCACTGTAACCTTTGTCAAAAACACCTTATATATTGGAGAACACTTTATCTTATAACTGAGATGAATAAAACTGATTTTCTCCTTTTACTTTTTGAATGACAATTTTTCACATCTTATATCACTTATCTCACAAATGTCTTCACCGAGACTTCAACCCACAACTTATACATTTGTGAAGAACTCACATGCCGTGTACAAGTTGTGTCGTGTACTTTAATCTTAATCTTTCTAAAGTAGAAAAGTCCCTACTTGTAAACTAGAAAAGTGAAGAAAAAACTTGGATATGATAAAGATCCAAACTAATAAACATATCAACTGAAGAACAAAGTATCACAACTGATTTACATTACCCTCTCAAAAGATACATAAAGACTAGAGATACTTCAACTAATGATGACTATTAAAGCTCTAAACAAGATATTAGTGAGATCTTAGAGAGGATATTTCAATTGAAACAAACTTAAATGATAATGACGTCAATTTAATGACATTAACTCGGAAGGTAAACAAAAAAATATAGTATAGTACAAGTCTTGTTATATGCTACATGAACCAAATCAACACATTGGTAAAATATAAAATTTCAAATTTCATAAAGGATATCTAGAAAACAAAAACCTGGTCATATGATTACTTTAACACTATTAATCCATTATAAGCTCTGCAACACTTGTTCAATGCATGGTCTATCTCTTGGTTTCGGTTGAGTACACTTTATAATAAGTTGAGCACACTTGTAAGCCGCTTTGGGCGGGTAGTCAAGACCAAGAATAGGGTCAACTATATTCTTAACCATTTTCTTATTGGATAACATTGGCATCATCCTTTCCACCAGATTTTGCTCGTCCTTGGGGCGAGTCTTGTCAAAAACCCATAAGCCAGTTAGAGTTTTCAGTAACACCACTTCAAATGAATATATGCCATTCTTCTGGTTTAAATAACCTGTACATACCACATGTCACTTTATGTTCGTAGTATATAGTGAATTTACAACAAAGAGGTTTCAAAAGTTAATTTTCATTTTTCAAAAAGTTATGGCTTATTATAATGATTCCAGCACCAGGGCACTCTTAGTTTAAAGTTAGGATTGCTTATTCTTATTCTAGGTTCCCTTTGGCTTGTGTGTGCTTAAATATGGACTTAACACACTCAATGGAGTGTGTTTAGTGCATTAGAATCCCCAGGGTAACCTGCACTCTAGGTTTACATTTGAGCAAAGTTCACCAGTACTAACTAAAAAGTTAGTACTGCTGTCACAGTTAGTACTGTCATTTTTAGGCTAGTTTTTAGTTAAGTAAAAGTAGGATTTATGTTTTTAAATTCAAGTTAGAAGTAATTTAGTTATAGCTTAATATAATTAGGGTTTTAGTTTTCATTTTACTGCTTATTTTCTTAGCCTATTCAGCTGTTAAAAAGATCTCTGCATCAGCAGTACTAAGTTAGTTAGTACTGCTGATATTCAAATCCCAATTTAAGCCAGCAATTGTAGGATTTAATAGCTTATCTTTTAGCATCTTATAGTTTAGTTATAGCTTAATATAGAATAAGTCTTAGATTACATTTTCTAGCTTATTCTCCTAGCTTATTTTGCTGTCAAAAGTCACTAAAAAGTTAAAAAGCCAAAAACAGTACTTAGGAATTTTAGGATTTTAATTTGTTAATTTAGCTTATGATTCTAGATTTTTCAGTTTATATAGATAGATTATGAGTAGTTTGATAAATCCTTAAAGATTTAGAGTCTAGTTTAGCTTTTTAAAGTTTTTAGCTTATTTGGTTTTTGTGCTAAATGCCTTATTTTCTGAGTTTGCTTGTTTCCTCCTCATTTTCAGTAGTCTAAAAGTACTTTAAGCTCTATTATCTTTTCATTTTTAGGTTAAGCACATCATAAGCTCATTAGAACTTCTTTCCTTTTACATTTTGAACTAGTGTTGAGTTTTTTATAGCCTATTTTCTAAAACCAAGGGTTAAACCCCACTTTCTGAGGTCAGCTGAAAAATAAGCTCTTATTGAGCTTAATTGTGGCTTTTAGGTATAAGTCCTTTCATTAAAGTTGTTCTCCTCAAGCTGTTCTACAACTTCTCTCTTTTAAGTTTTTCCTAAAAAGCACTTTTAGTTCTCACCTTATTTTAAGGCTTAATTGGACTTTGGTTGTTATCGGGGTAGGACCTCAGGGACCATTCTTGTAATTTTTCTGTTTTAGTTGTTTTTCAGTTAAACCTTGCCCGTTAAATGTTTTAGCCCCGTTAGCCCTTAAGTCTTTTACACAGTTAGTCCCTAAGTTAGTTTTTAATTAGTTTATTTAGTTTTAATTAATAATTAGGGTTAGGTTTTAATTAGTTCAATTAAACTTTTATAAAAAGATAAAAATTAGGGCTTTTATTTTTAGAAAATTTCTGCACATTTTCTTTAATTAGAGTAATTTTTATAAAAAATTTAGGACTTTATTTTAATAGTTTTATAGTTTTTAATTCATAATAAATTCAAAAATAATCAAAAATAATCAGAAAAAAATGTTTTTTTCTTTTTCCTAAAATTTTCTTTTGTCCTTACTTAGGTTTAGAATTTTAGTTTACATTTTTAGGGGTCAAAATTAGTTTACTTGCTTAATTGTCCATTTTAATTGTTACTTTAGATAATCAAATCATCCATTTGCTCATTCAAATCAGAGTCCGGACTTAAACGAGGATTCAATTTCACTAGTCGTTGGGGAAACGACCCGGGTGATCATATTTGCCCGGTTTAATATACGTATTATATATTATATTATTTATATTTTTGAGAGTGAATTTCATCAAGGGTAACTTGGTAATTTTCTTAATTACTCTTTTAAAGTATTATATTTTATATATATTTTACGTGTATACCAATTACTACACTATACACAATAGGGTACACTGCTGTTTAGTGCTTAGGAATAGTCGAGGTAGTTAGGGTTTTATAAATGTAAAACCTGTTGTAGTTTCTTAAAGGAAATCACGCATCAGTTAGGTTGGTTCTACCTCAAACTAGAACTCGGTATTTAGCTTAGTACCAGAGAAAGTGTAAGCAATGTTGTGAAGGTTTCTCCACCAGTGGAGGAGCTTGATAACATAGT
>BQNB010001610.1:100390-125201 GCA_026074375.1 Tanacetum coccineum | reverse complement strand
CTGCTTATAACTACTGTTTAAGGATACATTTTTTAAGTATCCAGACGACGCTTTTTAGTGTCACAAAACTGTTACTAATCTGTCACTAATATGCATTCTTCTTCCTCCCATAGCATTAAGTGACACTTTATCTGTCACTAAACTGTCATAGACCTGTTTACTCCTTCCTCACATGGCTTTGTGACACTTTAAGTGTCACTAATCTGTTGCTAATCTGTCACAAATTCGAGCAGTAGTAAACAATAACAACAGTTGTAACCTTTTAATCCACGATTTGATCTTTTCCTTTGTTTTGCGAACCAATCAACAACAGCCACGTATGGTACCAATTTCTTCTTTTATAGAATTAGGGTTTAGGTGAAAAACCCTAATAGTCACCGAATCACACAAGAAACCAAAAACAGAATTTCGTGACTTCTGTTCTTCATAAAATTAACTTTTTTTTGGGTAAAGGGTTTCCTCGGTAAATTATATTACACCAAAAAGACGTTTAAGTACAATGATAAGGGTGAAATCCCTTATCCTTAGTTCTTAAAGGACACTAGCAAGCATCAAAATGCTACTTACCTAACTAACAAATAAGAGTGACATGCCACTCTTTATGACTTACATAGAAAAACAACAACTACTTCCTAACATGACTCTTTAACCGAATATCATAATGATTACAAATTTTTTGCATTTCATCCGGTAGATCATAAATTTGAGTTTCATAACCGTCATAGTAGTCCAAGTCGTCATGTTTCAAAGTAAACTCTCCACTGGCCGAGGCAATGTAATTGTTGCTGCCTTCTTCACCTCTTTAAACCGTTCCTATATACTTCCTATTACTTCCTTATTAGCTTATGATTGCACTGATGTAGAACTATTGGAACACTCATTTTTCTCTTTTGAAGTCTTAATCCTAATATTATCAGTGTTAATATCCAACACCTTATCCTCCTCCATAAGTCTATCCATAGTATCACGCAAATCACCAAGATTAATATCGTCTTGAATAAAAGTAGACTTACCATTACCTCGAGGGTTATCATTCTTAGCAGCCACGGGGCCTTCGCATGGCTGCTCCACAGCCATATTGTTACCCTCCTTAGCAAGAGGTGAAGTCTTTGCTTCCCCTTGACTAGCTTTCGAAACAGGTCTATAGAAAAATTTAGGTTTAGGTTCATCATGTCCAAAAGTAGTGCACTTCGAACACCTTGTTGGTCTCCATTCGTATTCAACATCAAGTTTATCCAACGAATGCCCAGTACCATTAGGGAATGGAACAACTACAATAACCGAGTCCATAATAACTTGATCAATGGATAATTCAATAAGAACCCTTGCATAAGTCATAGGACCCCACAGATTAAGACACAAATCACTAGTACGCGCATCTCGCATAAGTGGTCGTCCCAGCTGAGTAGCGATCAGACTTAATCTAACTTCCGAGAATGCTACCATCGGTACCTTATGGATTTTAACCCACACCGGAATCTTTTTACAATCTTCCTTCTTCATCTTGATATTGGCAGACCAAAGATTAAGCACAAGCGGTCTTGATTTGATAAACCACGACCCTCCATGAAGAACTTTATTCAGCCCCTCATGTGATGAAAATTTGAACAGGAAGAAACCCTCACGGTCAATAGCACTTTTAAATCTGTATTGTGCCCAAGCATTACGGACATAATTCTTTACAATAGGGAACGCTAGCCAAGATCTAATGAAATAACCATACAATGTGTTATCAAATTTAGCACTTATTTCATTGACTGCTGCTAATGGAATAGCAACATGAGCCCCAAGCACCTTCTCCTCATTCGTTAGCATAGCAACTTTAACAATCTTAGAAGAAGAACAGGTATCCCTCATTGTACCATCCATAGAACTAGTATTAAGGGAGCCTAGACTCCCACGCTTCACAATATCCTCAGCAACCATATTCCCACTAGTAGCATCATTAGGGAAATGTTTTTGCGTCTTAGTTTCAGCAGGAATCGGTTCAGTTTCAGATATAGATGTATTAAGAGTAGGTATCATATTAGCAGTAGCATTTGAATCTGTACTCACTTCTTTCCTCGTCACATTGGTATCCATGAGATTTGATTGCTGCACGGACAAGGTACCAACATGTTTAACCATGTTGGTATCCAACACAACACCTTCACGATTTAAACAAGATCCCCCACCAGGCGTAACCTGTTTAGGGTTTACATTCCCACGTTTAGGAATGGACTTCAATGGTTTCCCATCTTTCCTAAGAGACGTGCCTTCAATGTTTTTAACTTTTGCAGCCAAACCAGCCTTCTTGGACGCATCTTTACCCAATAAAAATCCAGCTTCCATCTCTCTAAACCCATAAAAAATCGAGATCAACAATACTTACCAGATAACAAATGCGAAAACCCTAAAACTTAGGATTACTCCACACAGTAGATAATAAACAAAACCATGTTAGGTTTTTGTTCAACGTGTCAGATCAGTAGCCAGACAACCTCCAAGTCAGCCCAAAAGATAATTCAGTGAAAGAATGACGATCCCCAAGCAACATATAAGCCGAAACCCTAATAAAGGGTTCGTATACAGAATCCCACGTTTAAACCCTAGAAAAAACGATCAGCAAAACCAAAATGAGTTACCACCAAATAACGATGTAATCGAGATCAGAAGTAATAATCAGGAGGTGATACGATCAACTTTGATAAGGACTTAGGGTTATAAACGTATGCAGCAAGGGTTTAATAACGATTGACCAATATAAAACAATAATACTCGACCAATCAACAAACCAATCAGATCCTTTACACAACGTTAGTCCTAAAACAATCAAAAATTGAAGGAAAAACGTTTGGAATAAGCAGAATTAGATTGAAACGATTGGATTGTGATGGCGGCCTAAAATCACCAAAGTAGAGAGAATTTTAGGGTTTTACAATTATAGGTTGGAGTTTGGTCTTCCTTCATAAAATCGACTTCAAAAACAAACCTTGTGATCCTAGATATCGAGCCACGAGGCTCTGATACCACTTGTTGAGTTTGATAGAACTCCTTAGATCGTTTAAGCTCAGATTGTTTAGATCTTATATCTAGGATTAACAATAACAATGATAACAATATGCAGCGAAATATAAATAAGAACATCAATGTTATTGAACAAGGTTTTATTACCATACGTTTCCACTAAGCCTCAATTCTATATGATCAGTATAGAATGGTTACCACCTGTAACAGGAATTAAAGATCCTTGAGGCTACACCACACAAACTAGACGTCTACATCTCTTAAGATACACACACACATGTTTTTCTTTTCTTTTGTGTATATAAACTTATGACCTGATATCTCTTTATATACTAGAGATTTAGGTTTACAAAGGGATAAACATTAGACAACATAATCTTTTAAATATTTAACTTGATCTTCTGTTATCTTCTATCTTCTTAAGAAGATCTTCTAGAATCTTAATATTCTCCTACATCTTATAGAATTCTTTAATGACGATCTTGATCCTTTTGTTTCATTACTTGTTTCTTTTGTCTCATCAAATCTACAATTCCCAACAAAAACCCTCAAATTCCACCCCCCAAAATGTGAGGTTTGCCCTTAGATGTTATACCTTTAGCTTGTTTAAGTTAAGGAGTGAGAAATCATGTGTGTCTATTCTGTCATTACAGATGTGTATGTGTGGTTTTGTCGCCTTTTCTGGAACATTGGTATTGGTTACTTTAGGATTATGAGAGTGTACCGGTTATCACCACACATAATAAGCTGCAAATCCTATCTATGTAATCTTCTTCCCCTTTTTGTCATAATCCAATAGGGGACTTGTGAATATAACTTTGATCTTGACCACTACAAACCAATATCACACTTCTAATCTAAGCCTTCTAATTCCTTAAATTACCCACCATTAAGCACAATAAGAAAAATAAACTTGAGTAGTAAAAACCTTCACCTCATGTGGCATATAAATGGTTAAACATTTTAACAATACGCTTCCCCTGAAACCCATATGTTAACCATTTCTTGAATCTTCAATTCTATAGGCTCTATGTAATGATTACTGATGAAGAAAACTAAGTATAACGAACTTGATGCTAAAGTAGAATAACCCAAACTTGTGTCTTATATCTTACACTATCCACGTGATGTCAAACTCATACCAAGACCAAAGTATAAGTAGATCGTAACCTCTTACCAAAATTCTCATCTATATGAGGATTTTGACAAGTCTTCGTCATAACATTGTAAGCACGAACAAGTTATCTCTAAACGTTGTAAGCCGTTTAAGATATGATAAGAACACAAACCTGTGAAACTCCACTTCAACTCCAAATAAGTGATAAATAATCCTCTTCGTAATCAATTAAACCAATAAAATACGAGCCTTTAAATCTGTTAAGAATATGTAAACCAAAACCAAAAACCAAACATCTTCTGTATGTCCAAGAACCTTCTGAACAAACTAACAAGCAATCCTCTGTGTGTGTTGGAACCAACCTGTTCTAATAAAAAACAAAACCAAAATCAAATAAACTTGATTCTCTATTTTGTCCGATAACCCTGCTTTGTTGTCCGATATCTGACGTAACTGGCAGTACAAACTTTTTATGCCAACAGTAAAAGGAGACACGAACAGTATTAACTTACTTCCCCTCAAATCAAGCAGTACTAACGAACACCATAGCAGTACTAACCAAATCAATCTGTTAGCTTCCCCTTAAAAGAAGCATCATGTTCAATCCGAGATCCAACATGTGTGTGTCATCTGATATCGAATAAAGCTAGCAGTATTAAATCCATAAAGCCCAAGCAGTATTATCCACTAGGAACAAACCCAACAGCATAAACTGCTATTTAAAAATACTCTAGCAGTAGAAACCAATGATTTTTCCCTGGCAGCACTAATAACCCACAAACAGTACTAACCAAAATATTTCATACTACTGGCAGCATTAATCATATAAGAGCAGCACTAAGTAACCTTTGGCAGCGAGCAGCACTAAATGTATACTGCTATAAGAAGTTGTTATGTAAACTGAATATAAGAATTAGGGTTTTCTTATCATAACAGATCCAAAACCATATCTGCTAATAACCACTATTTAAGGATACCTTTTTTTTAAGTATCCAGACGACGCTTTTTAGTGTCACAAAGCTGTCACTAATTTCAATTCTCCTTCCTCCCATTCTTTTTAGCGACACTTTATCTGTCACTAAACTGTCACAAATTTATCGCTAATGGCAGTAGTAGTTACGAAAGCTTGGCAGTAGTATATAAGAAACGAGCAATATTAACTTAAAACTGTAAGCAGTATTAACCAAACTTCCATAAACCAATAATCTATCATCACAATCACTACTTTAATACTCGTTCATCAACAGATATAATCATAACCACAACATCAACACCTGCTATTTTAAATCTTCAAATCAATACCTGCTGTGACTTTGCTCCTGGCAGCATTAATACTATACGAACAGTCAAAACATTCCCTTGGCAGCACTAACCTTTATTAGTAGCAGTAAGTATATCATGTAATCGAGCAGTACTAACCTTCTATCATATACCATCACCAGAACTAACGACACAAAGATCGAACCCTAGGGATGAAAAAACCCTAGTTGTATAAAATCAAAACCCTAAATAATTAGGTTTTGAGTCACAAACAGCCTCCACTCGATCAAACAACCTTTCAAATCTTCTGAATAATAAATAAAGGTTCAAAGAAATCAATACACCATTGTAGTAATCATACCAGCAGATCCAAGAATGTGCATCAATAAACACCAGGCTCTGATACCAATTGTGGAGTCTGATATAACTCCTTAGATCGTTTAAGACTCGAGAATGATTAGTTCTCATCTAGGATAATGATAACACAGATTGAATATTTGCACAACGGAATTAATAAGGAACGAATCAATGTTATCACACAGTTTTCTTTTATTAATCACATCCCCAATTCTATGTGATCAAATCATAGAACGGTTACTCTTAACTAGTAACAGGGATTTACAATCCTTGAGGCTAAACACTATAGACTAACTATCTAGCTAACTATCTAACTAACTAACACACACATTTTTCTGTGTTAGTCTCTCATAGAAAGCACACATTTCTGGATACTAAAACTATGTGTCTATGATCTCTTTATATAGAGAGATCATGAATTACAAAGGAAACTAACTAAAATAGACAAGGAAACTAAATCTTCTTATTTAAACTTGATCTTTATATCTTTAAAGCATATCTTCTACAATCTTTATGTTCTCCACCAACTTGTAGAATTCCATTGTAGATGAATTTAGTCCCTTTTGTTTCATTCGTCTTCATTTAAGCACATGTAGTTTTGTAATCATCAAATCAATAAACCCAACACTCTCAACTCACGATTTTTATACACATCTTCAAACCTAATCTCACACAACTTAAACAAAATAGTTATCATTCATCATGAATTTTGAAGCAATAATTTTCACAGACTCATCGGACGATGAAGAAGTTATTAGTCAGGACATGAGTTTTTTTAGTCGAGCGTTGTCGTTTATTACAAATAGATGACAAGCAAATCGACCGACTAGAAACACCATAAATCAATATCGTTATGGTGCTCACGGACGTTTAGTCTGAGCATATTTTACTTCGAATCTGATGTTTCCGAAAGTAACTTTCCAAGAGCGGTTCCGAATGAGTCGAACGCTATTCACAAGGATAGTTAAAGAATTATCTCTTCCTTCTACACTCTTTTGTAATAAACGAGATTTTACTGGAAGAGAAGGATTTTCCCCATTAATGAAGTGCACCTCCGTAGTTCATCAATTGGCCTACGACACCGTTTTTGACTCCCTAGATGAATATTGGCAAATGGGCCAAGAAACTTCTCATCTTTGTCTTGAATTTTTTTTACGTCTATTATTCAAATTTTTGCAACATAGTATTTGCGAAAACCCACTATCACTGATGTTGAAAAGCTATACGCATTTCACAAATAAAAGCACGCATTTTCAGGATTGTTAGGAAGCCTTGATTGTATAGATTGAGAGTGGTTTGGTTGTTCGACCACATGTAAAGTGAAATATTGTAAACGTGATCATGGTCCAAATCCATTCATTTTGCTGGAAGCTGTTGCGTCACAAGACTTATGGATATGGCATGCTTTCTTTGGTTTTTTCAGGGCGAACAACGACATCAACGTTGTCATCAATCCCCTTTATTCAACGATCTCAGAGAAGGAAAAGCACCAGAGGTTCATTTGTGGTTAATAACGTAACTTACCCATGAGGGTATTATCTTGTTGACAGGATATATCCAGAATGGTCGACATTTGTTGAGACGATTTCAAATATCAGCAAGGATGACCACAAGCGAATACGGTATAAGCGAATGCAAGATGCGTCAAGGAAAGATGTGGAATGGACATTTGGTCCTCTAAAGAAAAAATAGGCTATATTAGCCAATCCCGCACGACCGTATCTTATAGTAAAAAATAAAGGAATATGATGAAAAACAACAGGGAGACGATATTTACCAACTGGTATATAGAGGAAGCACATCAACCTGACGACCTCACACGATCCCAAGAACAAAGGCATAGAGTTATGAGACAAATCAACTCGTCACAAGAGGATCAAGACCTTTATGCCAATTTAGTCGAACACCTTTCTCGTAATGTTTAATTTTTGTTTTTAATGTTTATGATGTTTTTTCTTATTTCTAATGTAATGTTTTAATTTATGATTAAAAGTTTTAGTTTTTAATAAACGGATATAATGGGTGTGACACCATTGGGAGTGAGGGCATGTAAATGTAGAAAAAGCTTATGTGACGCTGAGGTGGAAAGGGTAATGGTGTGACCATTGGGAGTAGCCTAAGCTCCTAATGGGGTGCCAAATGGGTCGACCTGAACCCGAGTCGAGTCTGATGAGGCCTTATAAGGTCGGATTGATTCGGGTCTAACTTAGCTTATCGGGTCTATCGGGTCAACACGATAAACCCGATAGCTTAATAGGGCCAGGTTAGAGTTTTAGTTGGTTTGTTTTCTGGTTGTAATCACCCATTAACAAATCTACAGTATATATAAGCCTTTATAATTTGTTTTGTAAATTAGGCCAAATAACAAAAAATTGGTATACCTGATATGTTATATGTGTACAATTGTTGGATTGGTTATTTGATTATGAATATTGGAACTTCAACTGTTAAGATCAGAGGCGGATTTACCTTGAACACAAGGTATGCACGTGTATACCCTGTGAAAATTCTTAGTAGTGTAAAAAATTGTTTTGTTCGGGATAACAACAAATAACAATAAAAATTTGAGGGTGCACATCCTCTGAAACACATGAAAATTTTAAGTGCATACCCCAAACTAACTTACCAGTGTTCAAACTAAAAGAAAAAAAAAGTTTTATGTTAATCTAGTATGCAATAGCGGCAATGTTAAAGAAGAATATAAAGTCAAATAGTCAAAAGATTTTAGGTTATCCTATAGCCCAATTGCAATGTAAAGTTATAATAGCTTTTAGTCCACCCCTTTATATATATGGTCGGTCGTGTTTGGTAGCTAGCATTTGAAAGGGTTTTGGAGCGGTAAGTGACAAGCGGTTAGCGGTTTGGATGAAAAGCTTGTTTGACAACAAAGAAACTAAAGTTTGGATTTTATGCAACTACTTCAATTTGAAATGCTTGCTAAAAATGTTTCAAGCAAAACCTCAAGCGTTTTGTTTTAAAAATACTCATATACGCTAAATTAGTTTTTTTTCTTAATTCTAATGTAATGCTTTTAATTTATGATTAAAAGTTTTAGTTTTTAATAAATAGAAAAAATGGGTGTGACACCATTAGGAGTGAAAAGTGAGAGGGAGTGAGGGCATGTAAATGGAAAAAAGCTTATATGACGCTGAGGTGGAAAGGGTAATGGTGTGACCATTAGGAGTAGCCTAAGCTCCTATTAGGGGTGCCAAATGGGTCGACCAGAACCCGAGCCGAGCCCGATAAAGCCTTATAAGGTCAGATTGATTCGGGTCCAACTTAGCTTATCGGGTCTATCGGGTCAACACGATAAACCTGATAGCCTAATAGGGTCGGGTTATAATTTTAGTTGGTTTGTTTTCTGGTTGTAATCACCCATTAACAAATCTACAATATATATAAGCCTTTATAGTTTGTTTTGTAAATTAGGCCTGTAGAACCGTATAGGGGGTAAATACGGTTTTCTTGACTTCTTTGAAGTTTATAAAACTTCAAGTCTTGAAAGAGCCGAGTGGTGTACTAATCTAGTTTGTAATTAGACCAACAAGTAGATAGAGAGAAGAAAAGACACCACGATATATACATGTTCGGTAAGGGGGGTTTAGTCCTTTTGTACGTCTAGTTGCGAATCCACGACACCGATACTATTCCTAGTATAATCCTTATGGTGGACTACAAATCGTATTACAATTTTACTCCACCAACTTTCAAGAAAGCTCGATGCTCACACGGAAGAGTTACTACCTATGGTATTCCGCCCTTGGAGTCCACCCCTAACAACCCGTGATTCGACTTAACCTATAAACTCTAAAAAGCCTTCTCCTCGGAAGCTTATCAAACCCTAACTAGATCCCCAATGATCTAGGCTTGATCCCACGGATACAAGACTTCCTTACAACTCGATTGTATAAAAAGATAGATTGATGAACCAAGTCCTAAGCTAACCTAGAGACTCGATTCTAATAGAAAGGGTATGAGAAAGAAGACCCTCGACAAAACACACAAGTATGGATTAGGTACTTGTGTGGCTCTCTTGTGGAGATGTGTTTACTTCAATGGATGATAGATGAGAAGATTAAGAACACTTGATGTTAGCCTCAAAATATTAAGTCAGAAAAGGAAGCTCGGTCTCTGGACATATAAGCTCAGTCTTTATAATATTTATGTGGTAATAGGCTAGAAATGGGTATTGGGCTTGTTTATTAATATAATATTGTATGTGTATCGGGCTAAAGCCCAAAGCAAACCATAGCCCAACCCAAGTAAACCATACAGCTCAAAGGCTATGGTTTAGGTATAAATACCCCTTCTCCATAATGTAGAAGGGTTGGTTGTTCATTTGTAATTCTTGTTTTACACATAGCAATCCAAACACTCCCTTTCTTTTCTCTTCTTTTCTTCCTTCCTTCCTTCTCTTTTCTCTCATTGATTTCGTGTACTAGTCATGAAGTGTAAGTGATATATAGGTTCTTACAATTGGTATCAAGAGCCACGGGGTGGGTTTAGTGATAAGATTGTGTGCGTTTTTAGGATCAAAACATATGTTTTTAAAAGAAAAAAGAGGTTCATACGTTTTTATAAAAACTCAAATTTTTGTTGTTAAAAAGCTTAAAGTTTTTGTTTTTATGATGTTACTAACCTAGATTTAGTTAGTTGTACAAAAGTTTTGGATCAAAAACGTTCAAAATGGTGGTTTTTAAGTGATTTAAGAAGTTTGTTTTCGGAAAAGTTTGAATACTGAGGTTTATGTTTGAACACTGAGGAATATGTTTTGAACACTGAGGAATATGACATGAATTCTGCTGTTTATGCATTTTTCACAATTCTGCAATTTATACAATTATACTGCGGTTTATGTTCAACATTCTCATGGGGTTTTTAAGGAAATGGAATTATGCCAAAATTGACATTTCACTGCGGTTTATGTAATTAGCCTCTGCGGTTTATGTCAAACAAGTTCCTGCGGTTTATGACAAAACAAAGTACTGCGGTTTATGAAAAAACAAAGTACTGCGGTTTATGACTAAACAAATTTCTACGGTTTAAGTTTAGAATTCCACCACGGTTTATGCTTACGATTCCACTGCGGTTTATGTCTAAATACCATTGCGGTTTATGTCAACAGATCACTATGGATATGGGAATCATTGAATCAATAGCAATAAGTCTTGTTTGAAGAGGCTTATATACAGAACGTCGAGAAATAATCCCTGAAGGGGGTGATTCAATTAACCTATATTCAGAAAATGAAATTTCACCTCTACCATCAATAGGTTTAGCCAGGGCTTTACAACACGACCCAAATAGGCCTTACTCACAGGTATCTAAGCAATTTTTCCTATTGCTTTTACAGAATTGCCCTCTTGTATCAGTAAACCATCACCCATTAATACAACACCAACATTAGTTGATTCTAAATTAAGAGTAGTGCCTATTGTACCCTCTTGAAATTCTACTAATTCACCCGACATTACTTCATCAAGACCATGAATACGAGCAATGCCATCACCTACTTGAAGTACGGTACAGGTATTTACAATCTTTACTTCTCTATTATATTGCTCAATACGTTCGCGGATAATATTACTAATTTCGTCGGCTTGAATGGTTACCATGAGTATTTCTTAATTCTTTTTTGAAAAAAAAAAAAATAAATAAATCAAAAATAATGCCTAAATATAGAAGGACTAATCCGTTATTTGTTTCATCGCCCCCAATATGCCAATATTGGCACTGATAGTACGTAAATGTAACTCACTGTTTAAACAACTATTCAGAGTTCCTAGAGCTCCTTGTAAGGCTTGTTGGAAAACCCGTTGTCGGACTTGATTACTGGCCTTTTGTTGTTCAAAATTTATAGTTTCATTTTTGTAATTTTCTAATTGTTCCAAAGTCTTATAAGTTGAATCAATCAAATTCAATTTTTCTCGCTCTATCTCAGAGTATCCATTCACACGAAACTGATCTGCTTCTATTTCTACTTTCCGTAAGCGAGTCCGGGCTTTTTCCAGCTGTTCGACGGCCCCCTCGCGCAATTCTTCTGAATTTTTAATCGTATTCAAGATTCTCTGTTTTCGATTATCTAATAAATCACTTAATGAAAGTAGATTATCTTTCCATTCATTTCAAAAATTCCATGATCCCTTCCCGAACCAAACATGAATCTTTCAATTCATTTGGCTCTCACGCTCAATGTAAATTACCATATCTTTATTGTTAATGTAATGAGCCTATCCTCTATTCTCTTGTCATATTTCAAAATGAAATCAAAATATCAAACTAATCCAAGACAAAAAAATTCGGAGGACTCTTCTGACTAAACAAAAAATATGTAATTGTCAGCAAAATTGTTTACTTTTTTAATCCAAGAAGTTTTTCTTACTTTATACACAATAGGTCATCGATTCAGCATTGGCTAAAAAAGGGGATAAAATCCCCAATAAGTAGTTCAAATCATTTTATCAATATGAGTGTTCTCTATTGATAAAAATTATTTATTTGAAACCATCTCTATATTAACATAGTGGTAGAAAGAGTACCATGCTGCGTCTGGACTTCAAACAGTTTAGCTTTAACCATGTTAATGGGCCCATATTATTGGTTGATAGAGAATCAAAGTGGATTTTCCAATAAATTACGAAATGCTATAGTTCTTACATATGATTTCTGAATTTATTCAGAAGTAATTCGCGAGATCATGCACCCTTCTTTCTTAGGTATAACTTTCCTAGTTATAAGAGAAAAAGTACATCTGGTTGGATCCAGCCTATTCTTGAAATAAACAACTCGCACACACTCCCTTTCCAAAAAAGATCAAGACCCCAAGCACTACACTTAGATTTATTAGATTTGTTGCAAAAATATCGGTATTAAACCCGAAACTCCCGGCGGATGGCCATTGGCCCAAAGAAAGGAAAGAATCGGTTACATTTTTCATATGATCTCCTCTATAGATAGACTAAAAAATCGAACAGAGTTCTTTTTGTATTACTTTGCCCTATATATATTTCTAGTTTCCTACTTTCTAAATCGAATCAAAAATATATTCGATTTAGAAATATTGAATTACCTTCTTGGTTGCAACCCCTCTTAAAAGGCCTACGAACACAAACGGGAAGGATGAAAGCGAGTTCGTATGCTAATTCCTCATCCGCAAATCAGCCCTTCCCGTGGGTTATTTTCTCAACGAATAAGTAATTCTAGGAATGAAATCTTTATATAATTCGAAAAAGCAAAGCACAAGTCCAAGGCAATATAATAAAATATGAAAAATTTTAATTTTTCATATTTCTAATATTAAACAAAAGGATTAGCAAATAAAAGTGCTAATGCTACAACCAAGCCATAAATTGTTAAAGCTTCCATGAAAGCTAGACTAAGCAATAAAGTACCTCGTATTTTTCCCTCCGCCTCGGGCTGTCTCGCGATACCTTCTACAGCTTGACCCGCAGCAGTACCTTGACCAACTCCAGGTCCAATAGAAGCAAGCCCTACAGCCAATCCAGCAGCAATAACGGAAGCGGCAGAAATCAGTGGATTCATGATAAGTTCCTCGTACCAAAAAAAAAATGGTTAATGATACATTCAACCAATGAACTATAACTTAATTATTCGATTGCTACGATTCATCCAGTCAAAGTAACTACGAACTTCGAATTCAAGTAATAACATTCTTGAATTATCAAACCTACTTTGATATCTCTTTTTTAGTTTCTCTCGAGAAAGTCTTTGTGAATCCATACAACTTTAGTTTTTCCGTTTCTTTGTCCCGAACCGCTCTTTGACTTTGAATTCTTCGATTTTTTTATTGACTTCATCTTCAACTCACAGTCACATATGAGACGGAAGGACTTCTATAGAATCCCCATCTACACTCATATTCGATTAGTAGGGAAATTTAGATATATCTTTAGCTCGTATATAACTAGTCAATATCTAATATCACATATACATGTCTTTCTTCCACAATGTAAACCCACTCTTTCTTCATCTTGAATTCAATCGGATTTAATAAGGATGCGTCTAACCCTTGACAAGAGTTAACTTATCGCCATTCAATTCCATATACCTAGTTCGACCTTCCCTCTACGAACCATTTATGAATCCCCTTTGTTATAAATTTTCCTTTCCCTTCCCCCTTGTTTATCATTATCCTGCAACCTAAATTGATAAGATAATCAATGGATAAATTGATTGGGCCGAATCGTTGCATAGACATTAATTTGATTGATCTAAGTTCATACAATTTATTATTTATTAATATTTTCGTTTGGTCAATCGTTGAATAAAATCAACTCAAAAGGCGAATCGTTTGATAGAACATCCTTTTTATTTAATAACACGTCGTAATATCGCAAGACTTCTTAGTCAAATTAGGAGTCCAAATAGTTAATATTCGGATTGGATGACCCATCTAAATTGAATATTCATTGAGGGGAAGGTTTGATTATGGTATAAATGGAACAAACGGGAATTTTAGGAAAAAGATCTTTGAGATCTCTTTCCTTTTTTTCTACTCTAATATCAATATTGTAATCTTTATTGTAATCTTTTTTTTTCTATTACTCGAGATCGTATATAGTGTAGTTGTATTGTATATTTTTATTCCCTAAGTCAATTTTTTTAGCCATGCACACATTGCCTTAGATTAAACTAAAAAAAAAAGACTATTTAGAAACCTAGTCAATGGTGGCCTTCCATGGATTCACCTATATAAGCCGCGGCTAAAGTTGCAAAAATAAGAGCTTGAATACCACTTGTAAATAATCCAAGGAACATGACAGGGATAGGAACCACCGAGGGTACTAAAGAAACAAGAACAACAACTACTAATTCATCAGCTAATATATTTCCGAAAAGTCGAAAACTAAGTGATAGGGGCTTTGTGAAATCTTCTAAGATGTTAATAGGTAAAAGAATTGGAGTTGGTTGAATATATTTCCCGAAATAACTTAATCCTTTTTTGCTAAGACCCGCATAGAAATATGCCACTGACGTGAGTAAAGCCAAAGCAACAGTAGTATTTATATCATTCGTGGGTGCGGCTAACTCCCCATGAGGTAATTGTATGATTTTCCAAGGTAAAAGGGCGCCTGACCAATTAGAAACAAAAATAAATAGAAACATAGTTCCAATAAAAGGAACCCAAGGACCATATTCCTCTCCAATTTGAGTTTTACTCACATCTCGAATAAATTCAAGGACATATTCGAAGAAATTCTGACCACCGGTCGGAATGGTTTGTGGGTTCCGAACGGCTAGAGCGGCTGAACCTAATAAGATAGCAATTACAACCCAAGAAGTAATAAGTACTTGGCCGTGGACTTAGAAACCGCCGATTTTCCAATAAAAATGTTGGCCTATATATAATGATATACATTATTAAAAAAAGAAAACCATGTAAATGCAAGACGAAAACTAACCTGTAAGCTCTACATTATTACTGAGAGTATACACCAGGTATGTTTATACATCTATTTCTCTATATAGATGATATGGTTTTTCTTGCGGATGCAAGGCTGAGATCTTGGCTACCAAGGGTTTGTTGGATAAAGCAAAGGGAAATGTACTTGGTATGAAGATCGTCAGGGATCAGAGTGGTAATACTCTGAGGGTGTTACAGTCCAGGTTTTACAACGGAAAGTTGGTACAGACTTTGTTGGAGGGACACTCCATACTGTCGTTAGAGGGTAGTCTATCAGGGGATTGTGATGTGGAAAAGAATGGTAAGTGGTCATGTATATATGCGGTTGGAAGCCAGGAGTATCACATTGTCTGCACGAGACTTGACATAGCATCGGTAGATGTGGGTATGTTGGATAAGTTTGATCGTGGATTACAGACAGACGTACATGTTTTGTGGATTCTGACTACGTCATGGGTAGATCAATCACAAGGTACGGGTTTATGATACAAGGATGTGTAGAAGCTAAGAAGCTATGATGCTGTACATGATGACTTTATGAACAACTGAAGCGGCGTACATGACACTTACGGAGGCTGCAAAGGAGGCTATTTGGCTAAAGGGACTCGCAATAGAGTCAGGATTCGAGCTAAAGATGGTAGCGGGTATTGCTACAGGTGCCTTGTCAAAGGCTATCCCTAGTCCGAGGTTCCAACATTGGTTGAAGTTGTCGCGTATCGAAGAAGGCTAATATGATACTAAGGTGGAAATTGTTATATGTTAGTATTCATATTAGTTAATAGTATAGGGTGTTTAGTGAAACTTTAGCCCACGTTTAGCCCAAATAGGATTCAATATGACGGTTCATGCAACTCTATATATATATACCATAGGGTAGGGCATTCAAGATACGACTTCTTTCTCTCTTTTGTAGCAGCTAGGTTAACTCTTTTAGAGTTGGTTTTCTTCCCTCCTCATCTCTACAATAAAGAGGTGAGGGGGGAGAGATTATTGTACCGTTCATTCTTTTCTTTTGATCAATAAAACGTAAACGTTTGGGTCATCTTATGTGGGTTCTTCTTTAGTCATGTATGTGTGTCAATTATCTTTACAAGATTCGGATTCCGCATAGTTCGCTTCCGGGTTTGTTGTAGGATTTTACAACATAATCAATTGAGACTCATGAACTAGTAGGAGATTCTTATTGCTCATAAATTTAATCATTGCGTACACAGGTTCAAACACGGCTTAAATTATTATTTACGGAAATATATGTAACAAATAAATTTGATTGCTAAATACCGGAGTACTCGTATTACTTTTCATTGTGTTACACTATAACATTTTGAAAATGCTCATTGGACTTTCATAGTATTGAACACAAAAATGGTGTAATACATTGATACATATCGATTTTTTTCAATATGAAAACTTTACTAAACATTATCGCTACTATCTCCATTAACAAGTGACCTCGCCTTTGCCTTTAACTTTCTGTCATCGAGGTAATGCTGATACACATACGAAACCGAACCCCATATAGCAAGAAGTAACGCGATAGCTTTCACGCCATCCATCTTATCTCCGAAAAATATAACCGCGAGAACAGGAACAATGGGCAATGCCAATGTACCGATCACATTTGAAAATAAGGATGACACTTCAAATATTAAGCCCAGAATCCCAACAGAACATATTTGCCACGCGATGGCTATCCATACCAATGTCATTATATATGAAACTGACCCTTATTAAAATTCCTTCATTTTCCTATTTTAACCCGTCCCATTCTCCACTAGCGAAAAGTCCAACCAAAGAACCACAGGCCGCGACAAATGAAGGGTATATCTGCATTTCTAACACAACTCTGAAGTTTTCGCTTTTTAGTACCTTTTCAAATGATAGTTGCAGACAGGAAAGATATAAAGAGTAAGCAGCGGATGCACCCAAAGTGCATAAAAACCCGATTATGTATTTCCCTTTTGGGATCTTTGAGTTATCCGAATCTGAATTTACCGCAATAAGCGAGGCAGAAAGGGTAAGAAGAAATAAAGAGTTGATGATCAAAGATGTAAACTTTTGTGCATTGAAAAAGAAGAGATAAGGCATTGAATGCTATTGCGTTAGCACATATTAAAAGATTATGTAGATACGGGTATGTTAATAAAAGACCATATGAGAACATCAAGTTATCACCCTTAGCATTGAAGCCGAAAAATAAGTAAAGAAGCAAAACCGTGGAAACGGGTGGTGCTGATGTGGCCTTGATGGATGGTGGGACGAAAAGCAGGACGGGGATTAAGATTGGGAAGCCGGCAGATTGAACAAAAGTAGCCATCCATTTACTATTACCGCCTTTGTCATAGGTAAGTTCCCACCCAAGGAGGGTGGCGTTTGCCTTTACTCGCTAAGAGAAAGATAATAAAAACCGACACAACGAACCACCATCTGAAGTTTTGTGGTTTTTTTGGTAAACTCACTGTGTTGGTAGAATTCGAGGCTCCATTGGAGATGGCATCTTTAGCCGCTAAGAAAAAAAGAAGAGTAAATGATCAATATACAATTTTCTTCTCCACTTACCAAATTTTCTGGCTTCGCAACTGCAAACAATCTTTTGTAAAACATGATTAGTACATACCTCGTGTTTGCAGTTCGATTTCTTGACCTGCATCCGCCATTTGAAAAAACCTACATATACAAAGAAATGCAGTGACCATGTTATAGTTTTCAGGAAGCCAAATCAATAATTGTAAAAGAAAAGTCAAACATTACTTACATCACATTAGTCAACTATATAGAAATTTATTCAAATTCACCATAAAAGTCAAACTTGAGTTCTTTATTTTGGATGGTTGATGGTGAGGCCACATCTAAGTTATGGGTGTTACCATTGGTACCCCCGGGCCCACTAAAAGATACAAAAAAGGTACCGAAGATTCCATTTGTACCCTCTTTTTACAGTGCAACGCAGTTTTTTATCAGTTTATGTTCTGTAATTTTTGACAATTTCATACTTTTGACCTGTTAAACTTTATATTTTTCGTTCCGTATTCTGCGTTTCACTGTTTTATAATATAAACAAAATTATAAAAATAAAAAATAAATAAAAAAATAAAAAAAAAACCGAAAAAACTAGGGGGGTTACAAACGGCTTTTCAGGGGGTACAAATAACATGAGCCCTATATCAATAAAATTGACTAGTCTAGAAATGGTCAAAAATCGGTTTGCTCTTCTTATTTTTGCAGCAAGATATCTAAACAAAATTACCAAAAAGGATTTACTTGTTCACTTTCATCTTGTTAGTAAACCCTTAAAATATATACATTCTCCTATTTATGTCGTCGTTTCGGCTTCTACATGTCTGTAAACCTATATATAAGGAAGCAATTACTGTAGTAAACTAGCAGGATATCGCCGATAGGCAGCATATAATTACTTTTCCTGTATAATATTGAATCCTTTTCTCGCACACTCACAAATTGACGATTATTCCACACTTAGATTATACTAGCGGTATAAGTTATTAGCAGTTATCCATTCACTTAGATTAAATGATTGATCATTATGTTGAGATTTGATAATCTGTTAACCATTAACACTATGAGTACGCAGCGGATATGGATCAAGTAAGGTGCATATGATTAATACACAATAAATAAACAAAAGGTTAAATAGAAAACTAACCTTTGAAGTCAACAGCCAATGTAATGAAACAAAGTGGTTAAGTTACCACCTCTACAGTTGCTCACACAACACGTCGAATAAGCACGTCACGATGCTAGTCGTTACTTCACGTATATCAAACACCAAGTGTCTAGATCTTGCTTCAAAACCAATTCAAATATCAAAAGAGATAACATTCGAATGGTTAATGAGAAAAGAATTATAAATCAAATAATGAATTATATTCTTTGTATACAAGTCATGCCATGCGAATAAAACAAAACCATTAATGGTTGTTGTTATCAATCGGATGAATGAACAAAAGAAGGACTAGTGAAAATATCTTTGTTATTCTTTGTTCGCATATTACAAAATCCACTATGGATCATATTACTGCCTATTGGAAGAACAAAGGATAAGGAAACAATTTTGCTTGAATGTCAAAGTGTGTCGTTGATACATACTTTTTTTTTGTGTGGGACTAATAAAAAGAAGAGGTATGGGGTATTTATATAGCACCTCAACTTTAGTTGTGGATAACTCTAAAACCTTAAAGATAAACTTCAAGTCTTAAGTTTATCACAACTCTTCCATCTTATCCTAAACACTCATCATTATCATTATAATTTTCACACAAATCCCTTTCTAGAATCTTTCAAAATCTGCCACATTTGGGAGGAGGACAAGGGTCTAATGGAAACTAATGACCGTTTAAATATTTTTCGTGAAACATATTATATACAATGGGTTTTTCTATCTTGTGCCCTAGAGGCACATGATAAGACCACCAAAAGTACATAAAAAGTACACATGGTCCCATAGAAAAATACACAGGGAATCACATTTTGCGAATCCCTATGTACTTTTCTGTAGGACCCAGTGTACTTTTGGTGTTCTTATCATGTGCCCCTGGAGCACAAGATAGAAAAACCCATATACAATATATAACAATTATATATATTAATTACATAATAAACGTACTTTTCGTGTCTTACGTGTGTGCTCCCAATAGGCTCACACATTTCTAGTTGTATTAGTGCTAGTCCAACTACCATAATCCAACACATTATTGCTCACTTATATTATATTATCAGCTTAAAATCCAAAAGGTCGGTATCAACTATCAACTCTAGATTTAAAAACTGCACGTCCATCTTGTTAAACGGAACTCTGAATCAACCTTTCACCGACACACCTCAACTCCCCAACCCCCCTCACCTTTAACTAATTATGCATTTCTTAACAAAAATTCCCGTAAAAATTGTACAAAACCGTCCCAAAAAAAGAAACTATTCGGGAAGAAATTAGCCCCTTACCAACCAATTTTTTCCCCGAATCATACAAAAAAGAAAATATTAAAAATTAGCCCCGTCATCACGCGTCGGCAAAAAAACCACCCGAAATGTAAAAAAAATGTTTCGGGAAAAAGTGAATAAAATTATGTCGTTTTGACATAGTTTTGCTTGGTGCTACAGTAACCGGCCCATTGGGCTCCTACTTTGGGCCGGCCCATTTGACACTTTTTTTTTTCTTTTTCTTTAACTAGGCAACTTTAAAAAAAAAATTGCTCGCCACAAAATAGGAAACAAAATTACAAAAGTACTTATTTATTCAGATCAAAAAATATCCGCGACATGAGACCAAACACATAAGCCCATATAAATAAAAAAAACTATTGCACCAAATAATAAAAAAAATAATTTTTTTTTGCTCGCACAAGAAAGAAAAAAAAAATCAAAAAGTATTTGACTTATTCAGATCAAAAAATACCCACGACATGACGCCCAACACATAAACCCATATAAAAAAATAATATTAAACATGAGACCGGAAAAATAAAGCCGCACAAAATACAAAAAAAACAAAAAAAAATAAAAAATTTAACGGCCCGCATCAACGCGCGGGCAATCATGGTTAACACATATTTACCCAAATCTTATAAAATTATATTAAAAAGAACCCAAATACAAAAAAAAACAACCTTTAACCACATAATTTTTAAAAAATTAGCACACGCAAACCACACTTATAAAACTTTAAAATCTTACCATACAAATTTAAAAAAAAACACCCACATCTGTAATAAAAGAAACACCGCCCCGCAGCAACGCGCGGGCAACTATGCTTGTTACTGCCTATTAGAAGAACATAGGATTAAGGAAACAATTTGCTTGATGTCAAAGTGTGTCGTTGATACCTACTTTTTTTGTTTCTTTTGTGTGGGACGAATAATAAGAAGAGTATGGGGGTGTTTTATATAGCATCTTCAACCTTAGTGTGGATAACTCTAAAACCTTGAAGATAAACTTAAGTCTTAAGCTTATCATAATTCTTCCATCTTATCCTAAACACTCATCACTATCACTATAATTTGCACACAAATGCCTTTCTAGAATCCTCCAAAATCTGCCACATTTGGGAGGAGGACAAGGGTTTCCATTTTTGACATTTTAAGCCCTTCTCTTTTTTATTTAACGGATATATAAAGTTAGTTAAGCGTCTAACGGAAACTAACGACCGTTTAAATATATTTCGTGAAACATATTATATAATTAATAAATATATAACAAGTATATATATTAATTACATAATAAACGTACTCTTCGTGTCTTACGTGTGTGCCCCCAATAGGCTCACACATTTTTAGTTGTATTAGTGCTAGTCCAACTACCATAATCCAACACATTATTCCTCACTTATATTATATTATCAGCTTAAAATCCAAAAGTCGGTACAGACTATCAACTCTAGATTAAAAACGCACGTCATCTTGTTATAGCATAATATCAATTAGAAATCGCGTAGAAAATCAAGTGCTAAAGGAATTATATATAAACTTAAGAAACAAAGAAAACTGCGGGATAAGTTAGTTTGTTATGCTATTTATCAGACAAGCATGGTCCACAGCTTTATGTGTATCAATAATATTTTGCCTTTTTGAAACATAACCAAAGGACTAATAAGAGAAGAATCATCCAAATAAGCCTCCGTTGAGGAAATGAATTATGAATAGTGAAAGATGCAATACTGACACAATCATGCAGACGTAATTTTTGCAAAACATAATAAAAAAACAGGAACATATAAAAGGTATCCTGCAATGATCACAAATTGTGACATCAACGAAACATGAAATTTGATCGAAACTACGAAACAGGAGGGGAATTTAAAGCGAAAACATTACGGCGCACTACAAACTATAAATTCCTAGAAAAAAAGAAGCTAATCTCTCATTCTTCTACGACGCTTCATTTTGGGGGGAAGAGGGACACGCAGATCCTGATTAGCAACGGGTTCACTTTTCCACCATTCCTTATACCTAACAGTCACATAACCTTCGTACTGTCTCGCGGAGTATATATGTATTTTTTTTTTTTCCCCCAAAAAAAATCCAATAATCTTACACTGCTTCAAGATTAGAACCTCGGCCTGGAATATCTGATATATCGCAAACGCCTAGATACCCGATGAGGAAAGTATTGTTGACTAATATCCAATCCAACTAACTTAGAAACCCTGACACACCGAGCAAATGATTCCAATTCATCATTATCGATTTTTTCAATCGTAGCATCTTCTTTATAAATTGCGTGAGCTATAAAATGATCAGTATCCTTGACGTAAGGCCGCCACACAAACTGTTTTCCACATGTACCCCACTCTAAGGTGGCGTAATCAGTTCTTTTGTTAACCGGGTTAGCCCATATGGCCAATCTAGTTTCATCATCTCGAACATTGCCCACAGCATACGGCCTCACAAGCGGAAACCTTTCCAATACCCACACCTGCATGTAGTACATAGGGGAAAATACTTGCAGCAAAACGCTTTCGTTTTTTCCTTGTTGGAGATCCAAAATAGTGTTTTGTAAGAGATGCAGGTCCCTATAGAGAGTTGCAAGGACAGCAGGTGCCAGAGCCAATTTCTGGCCTCTTGCTAGACGAATAGCCAAATTAAAAGTCTCTGGCAGGACCGTGTCTTTCACAGACGGAAAGAGATACTTAGACAACCAGAGTACTAGGAACGCTTCATGTTCATGAACATTTTGATTGTCCATAAACTCGTTCATCCAAGCACTGAAGCGGGCCTTTTTTGAAGGACTTGCAATCAATTTTTTGTAAGCTTTATTCAACTGAGATAAAGCGTCACAATTTTGGGGGCTCTCAAGATGACTAGTTACAGGGTCTCCCAGAACCGAGAGTCCTCCCAAAACCATCATATCTTCGAGAGTAATCGTTATTTCCCCCCATGGAAGTATAAATGTATTAGTTTTGGGGGACCACTTTTCAGCAAACCAAAAAATAAGATTCTTATTTAGGGGTATCTTGAGTATGGAATTCATAATAGCATCATGAATTCCTACCCTCTTCCATCCAGGACTATGTGCTACTTTCATGGTCTTAACCCAATCTTTCCACCTCTGGTGTGGGCTAACCCAACCCCGAGAGTTGATTTTTCAAGATGCGTATGTAAGGCAGATATAGTGGAGGTAGGTTTAGCAGGACGGGCTTGGGGTGTGGCGCTAAAGGGGATAACTGGTTGAAGAATCTGGCCAAATTGTTGCATGTGATACGTTAGAGTCACAACTTTCCTTTCTTCGACATTGACATCGATTGACATTCTAGGAAAATCAAAAGCAACAGACCCGAAAAGGAGAGAAATTTTTTGATTATGTGAAAGAATAGAATTTGCAATGTGTCTAAAGAACTAGAACTAGTGGTTTAAATAGAAATTAATATTTGGATTATATATTTTACTAAGGTAATACATATCCAATTTAGGTATAAAAAACTCATAATTACATAATAAGCATTTAATTAGTGAATACGTATAATCATATTACATATTACATCTTTTAAAATAAAAAAGATAACATAGTGTAACATATAACATGCAACTTTAAGATATTGTAGCGTATTACATACTCACTATGTTACAGTTTAAGTGTCCACATTGCAGTTTTAGTTTGTCGTAAAAAAGTTGTACACTTGCAAAAAATAAATAAAATAGTTTACAACTTTACCTATTTTACCCTTCAATACTTTTTATATTATGATGTATGCATTTAATTTGGGTATTAATTGCATAGATAAAAATGAAATTTTGTTAGTATGTATATGCATTTACTACATATATCTTAAAATCAAAAATCTTGTATAATTTGTGGGCACTTAAAATAAATGGTTTGTCTAACGAGTTCCCTTAAGACATTGGCTAAGATGTAATAATTCAACCCAAACTTAACTTTTCAATTAAAAAGTGCGTATAATACTAATAATTAATCTTGAAAATTATCTTAAAAAAATGTATCTATATTCTGAAATACATAGCATTATATCACGAATTTAAACAAACAGCATTATGTTAGAGCATTTATGACAGATTGTAATATAATGCTACGTACTTCAAAATATAAATGAATACAATGCTATGTATATTATAATATAATGCTATGTATTTATATTCTGAAATACACAACATTATATTACAAACTTAAATGAATAGCATTATGTTAGATGACCAATTGTAATATAATGCTATGTATTTTAGTATATATATGCATTTTCTTTAAGATAATCTTTAAGTTCAATTAGTACATATTATATTCATTTTTTTAACTGAAAATGTAAGCTTGAGTTAACTTATTGCACTTTAACCAATATCTTAAGGGCATTCGTTATGATTTTTTTTATTTTAAGTGTTCTCAAACACACTTATCTACTTTATGGTATACTAGTTATAAGTCCCGTGCACGCACGGGATTTGAACTTAAACATCAATTAGTTTAAATATTATACACGGGTTTGGACATGTTAGATATTTTTTTAAACTAATTAGATTTATTTAACATTGAAAATCAAGAATTCTAGTCCAAAACATAACTACAGTTGGTTACTATAGAGCCCTCAGGAGATTCTCAAGATGAGAATGTAGGATCGATATTCCTTAATGAAACACTGATATACTGTCAACTATGCGGAATCTAGTTGGCAGTACTTATGAAGA